>JAJAGP010002846.1:0-95449 GCA_025084515.1 Ancistrus triradiatus
CTATGCTTTAAATATTTGTTCACAAAAAACGTACTTATGCTTTACTTTTAAATACACATTCTAGTCATATCCTAGGGTTTTCACTCAAGTCCTGTTAGCCTAACATATTCCCATTTATTTCTTTATTGTAAAGATACACATGCTTGGTAAATCATTAGAACGTGTTCAGTGCCTTAACACTGTTAGTTTGGATGACATGTGGTTATATATTATGCATTTGCAAATTCTGTGCTGAAAACTCAGTCCTGTTACTCATATAAAGACTAACAGTAACAGGAAAAACCATGTAAATAACAGATCAGTGACCAATTACATTGTATTAGCCTGAGATAATGTCCAATTCTCGTTATGAACAGTTGAATGTGAGTTGTTAGAGTCAGTGTAGAGTATGTACATTATATACCCTTTTTCCACTCAACGTGAATTCCTCTGGATAATCCAGTCTCCTCCCACATTCTGAAGGCATGCGTTAGGTCAACTGGTCGCTCTATATTGCCCTCAGTTGTGTGTCTGATGTCTGTCTCACCAGTAATGATATAACCTTTCTCCTGTCATGAATAGCTGTGCTGATGTGACCTCAAATAACAAAATAAATCAAACCCTATATATTGGTAAATAATTGAAGTATTAAAAAAGAGCTTTGGGGATTTTCTCAAACTCAGCATCTGGACCAAAACCCCAAAGGCTAATGATAAGTATGGTTCCTTGTGTGTGTGTGTGTGTGTGTGTGTGTGTGTGTGTGTGTGTGTGAGAGAGAGAGAGAGAGAGAGAGAGAGCACATTAAATATAGCTCAGTGAGGTGTGGCATATGGGAACAATAAGACTCATAAAGGCAACTAATTGCAGCTATTGATTTGTGCAGAGTGAGACAATAATGAGACCGACTGAGTGACAGCTCCAGAGAGAGAGAGACCTCTGCTCATCCATCCCCACATCACCAGAATTACAACTAGCATTATACACCCAGAAAAAAATGTGAGATTGCTGCAAAACTCAGCATGCAGTTCTAAGGCAGATTTGTAAATAATTACAGGTTTGTTCTGATTAAATACTGGGACTTACCACAAGAGGGCGTAAAAGTGCCTCCCCTATAGTGCTGCCCTATCTAAAGAGTCTCAGAATCTACTTTTGGGTAGTGTACCTCTTGGTGAGAGATCATTGATGCTAGACATGCCTCTGCGACACAAAGACATTTTGCCCAGTTGACAGACTTTGAGAGGGGGCACATGATTGGACTGACAGAAGCAGGAGTAGTGGTGTAGCTTTGTAGCATTGTGTAGCTTAAATCAAGTTAACTGTACAACTTCACACTGTTAACCAAATAAGTAGCAGCCCCCCCCCCCAAAAAAACCCCAAAAACAAACAAAAGTAACACATTTCCATTCTTACTTAATTTCTCTACTCATCCCTAATTTTCTTGTCCTCGTTTAACCCTATTTTTATTTTTGTTTGCACTCTTTATTTTTTTGACTTAACATAACACGTCTTTTTTCATCATAATTGCTAATTTTATTTCTTTGCATTTCAGTAGCATCATTTTTTTTTACTGTTTTTGCATTTTATTTTACTACAATATTGCCCCCACATTACCTCTTTAAATTAAAAATAAAATTTCAAATATTTTTGAATGCCTGCTAGACCTAGTTAATAGCAGGTTAATTCTACCTGTGGATGGGTATGAAAAGCTTTAGATCTAGAAACAGTTTTGTTATTATGAAAGTTATTTGATGTTTTAATGGATTTAAGAAAAGCTTTAGACCGCTGGTAGTGCCGCTGCAAAATAGCATTTGTTGGCTCTCCCTGATCTTTAACATTACATTTTACACTTAAATCCTTCAAATCTTTTTTTTATTTTACATGGTTGTCACTCCCTGTCCCATCTATGCCTTACATGTCATTTTCATAAGAAATCCATACTATTTACTCTAATTATTTACTTAATTTTTCCTTTTTTCATTTCACAGCTCATTATGCTGTCTTTTCCCTATTCTCTTTTGTATTGTTTTTTATCCTAATTTTTACTCCTCCTTTTCATTTTATAATTTATTTATTCCTGTTGTATGTGCAACTCGGGATTCCAACCCATGTTCTCAAGAACTGTTATTTCCAGCAGCTGCCTCTTACCTCTAAGGCATAGAAGATAGGAACAGATTGGGCACCTTAGATAATCCGTGATTGTTTTTGTATTGTTATTTTTATTTTTATGTTACATTATTAACCAGTTCACTCCTATTTCATTTTTTGGAGAGATTCACGAGGCAGTATTTGGGGTTTACATCGAGTTTTAAGTTGGTACAGTGTTTGGGAGCCTCTATTGGCCAAATGGGGCGACATTCATTTTGGGGGCAAGATAATGTTACCCAAAAGTCCAGCTTCAGAAAGAAAAGCAGTGGAACGATGAGGATGAGGGTTAAAGAGAGAGAGAGAGGAGGATTGAGATCGAGGGATATATGATTGGACGGGCATGAAAGAGGGCAACTCAGCATAAAGATGAGGGCAGAAGATGATGGATGTGTAGAAATGAGAGTGAAGGTGATGGGGGACTCTAGAGACAAAAAGGAGGATGAGGAAGATGGTGAAAGCGAAAAGTATGATGTGTCAGGCAATTTAGAAGAGAAAAAATGAGAGGATGGGCCGAGAGAGAGACAGAGAGAGAGAGTGGATGGATGAAGATAAAGGTTGAGTCCTGTAATAACTGGACTCACGGGTTGACTTCCCAAACCCACTCACTCACTCACACACACACACACACACACACACACACACACACACACACACACACACAGTACAGTCTCACCTTTAGGCACTTACATGCCTACTCTACTGTATGTAATGGAATGTGTGTGTGTTTATATATCATTGTCAGGGTCAAATGTTCTTACAAGGATACAAAGTTCTGACATTTCTTACCTTATGGGGACATTTTACTGGTCAACATAAAGTAAACGTCTTTTCTACTCAAACTCCAACTGTATTGCGGAAAGCCAAAAGAGCCAAAAGATTTGCTTAAAGTTAAGTTCAAGATTAGTGTTCAGGTGTCATATTAAATAACTACATTAGTCACGAAATGCATGGTAAGTCCCCAAAACATATGTTTACCAAGTCGATGTGTGTGTGTGTGTGTGTGTGTGTGTGTCCAGGCTAAAAGCTTTCCAATTAAGTACAGCTCCGTGGGCCGGCGTCGGACCCATCCATATCCCATCACCATGGCAACTGTCAGGTAGATTTCCTGGTGACTATAACAGATTTGAAACTCTTTCTCCACACACAGGCATGTATACAAACACACACACACACACAGGCATGTATACAAACACACACACACACACAATTAACATACAGTACACTGTAGATACATTTCTCTTTGTGTCTCTCTGTATTTCTTGGCACGATTACATTTAGACGCCGAAGTCGAAGTCATGTTTGCCATGTCGGGGTGGCAATGAACCCCTCATAACACCCCGTTGTAATATGTTGTTTTCATGCGTCCTGTTATTATTCTTTTCTCAGGACAGCATGACATTTACACAGTGGGACCAAATGGCCTTTCTATTTGTGTGCAATATTTTATTGCGGTCCGTTTTTAGCTGATGAATCTGTCCTGTGGTTTATTTGAACTGCCTCGAGCAGCTCGGGGGAAATCATTATTCGTCTGATCTGAAATGATAGAAACAGCAAATGGATAAACTGTTTGCCCTGAGTCACCAGTTTATTACTTACTACATGGGTCTGTCTAATAAAGCAGTGGCTCAGCATGCGTTTAGGAGCGGTCGGAACAAAACCACAGCATAGCCTTTATTGTCTTAGATTTGATTAAAACCCTTCTGGAAACCAACAGCCGAAACTAAACGCTTTTTCAAATGTGGATTAAAGTTTATTATGCTTTGGACAAGCTACTGTATACAACCAGAACTAAAGATTTTAAAATGGGAATTGCGGTTTTTATATGATATGTCTTGCTTGTGCTACCACCTCTTTTCAAACAGGAGAAATTAGGGAGATTACCGACTGAACCACGGTGGTTTGTATTCCAGCTCTGCCAAGGTGAGGTTTGCACGTCGTTGTGCAGGGTGTGAGGCGTCCCCTTGATTAAGAGTTCCCAGTTTGTGTCTTAGTCCAAGGTACTGATTCCCAGTTAGTCGCTGCAGGTCTCAGTCTGGTTTTATCTGCATGTCTGATATCTCACTCTCACTCTATCTCACAAGTGAGGTCTGGGGCTGTGGTGGCCTAGTGCTTAAGGTACTGGACTATATACTCAGGGTTCAAATCCCACCTCAGTGAAGCTGCCACTGTTGGGTCCTTGAGCAAGGCACTTAACACACAGTTGCTTGAATTGCAAGATTGTATTAGGTGTAAGTTGGTCTGGATGAGGGTGTCTGCTAAATGACATGAATGGAAATGTTATGTAAAGATATCCACTGTTTCATCTGTGACTGTATATTCCACCTCAGAGCTTTCATGTCAAGGAGACTGGGTCTGTGGTAAGGCGAACAGACCAGTGATGCCCCCATAAGTATAAGGGGTGTGACAATGCAACACTGGGACAGAGTTGGATTATGTATTCTAGCTTATTATGCCATCTAATGCAATTGCATTTTTTGAATGCACACAGATGCATATCCTCTTATATTAAAAGGTCTGTATTAGGCTAATTGGCGTTACTAAAGTAGCCTTAGTGTGTGCAAGTCTGTATGAGTGTGTGAGTGTATGTGCCCTGTGATGGATTGGAACCCTGTCTAGGGTTATTCCTGCCTTATGCCCTGTGTCACCGGCTTTCCCACAACCACAGATATGTGCAAAATCATCAGTGGAGACGTTACTGGGAAACCCTAGCTGTGCTTGGGAGAGCATTATCCAACTATAAGAGCCAACACAAGTGTCTGCGGGATGTCTCACATATACCGCTGAAGTGTTAGTGTCCCTTGTATCACTACTAGGGGCGACAGACTGTCATATGCGATGGCAGGTCTACCAGAAGTAGCCTAACCCGCCTAACCAGCGTCGCATACACATTCATACCAATTACCCTAACCTAACGCACTTCTTTGGGTTGTGGGAGGAACATACAAACTCTACATAGGTGGAGTATATAAAAAAAAAAACACCCCAACAAAATAAAAAACATAACAGATTGAATTGAGATGATGCCGGTTTTGATTTCTGAGTGTTTTAAGCCATTTGTTCATTCGATTTTTCCCTGAGATTTTCATACATAACACAATAATAGTACATATCAAGAACGCTCTTTGTTATTCCATCAGCTATTGAATGAGTGCTGAGGTGCTGCAGTATTTGAGTTCATTCTTCTTTCATCATCTTATGATCCATTAGCAGTTCCTGTCTTTGAAATTGTAATGAACGGTAATGTTGATGGAAGTGGAATTGCTAAACGCTTCTGTTTAAAGGCTTTTGGTTAAAAACTGATTTAATGGAGCAGTTTCAGATGGATTTTTGTCTGCAGATGTGTATGCCTGTGTGTGTGTTGTGTTGTTTCTCATAATGTCTGCTTTTGTGTGTCTGTGTGTGTGTGTGTGCAATAGTTTCCCTGTAGCATGAAAGTGTTGCATCATTGCATCATGGTGCCAAAGACATATCCTAATATTACAACTACACACACACACAGACACACACAATACTTATCCAGATTTAATCTGATTGACTTTCCTTATCATGCCATCTTTATTTTATTTGCAGGCTAGAAATGCAAACTTAAGCACTGCTATTGAGACTTTTCCACCTGAGATCCTTCAGACAGCTGGGAAATTTCCATACAATAACCCCCCAGTACCAAATTCCCGCAATAATACAAATATAATCACATAAATCACAGCAACAAAAAACAAAGACTGACTGGTACTGATGCATATACAGGTTTGTGTCGATACGATATGTTCTGTGAAATTGCACGATATGCAATGGATATTGTCTGAACTCTGTATTATATACCGTACCTATCAGTGCAAAGAAAAGGCAGGATTGAGGCTCTCACCACGAAGCCTCCATACTTCAACCCGACCGTCATAGGATCCCAAACAGAAGCTGGATTCATCACTAAAGATGCTATGGTTCCCAAAAGTAGCCTCTAGGAGCCTTTTTATAGATGGGGGAAGCACTTGTGCATATTTTAAAATAAATTATTATGGATTTCTTATTTACAAAAATATTTAAGGTATAGATGGGATATAGAGTGACACAACAATGTAAAAAAAGAGATTTCTGAAGGATTTTATTATTTTTTATAATTAATTATAAAGTGCAGTGGTGGACAGTGACAAAGTAACTGTAATTGGTTACTATACTTAAGTACTTTTTTCATGTAGCTTTATTTTACTTGAGTATTTAAATTTTGGGTGATTTTTTATCTTAACTCCACATTTCAAAGTCTAATATCGTACTTTTTGCTCCACTACATTATGTGAAAAATGGAGGTAATCCACTGTTGTGGAAAAATTCAGCACCTCTGCCACCAGATGCAAGTTCTTATAGTCAATATAAGTACAGTAAAAGCAGATTACCTCCATTTCCAATCAAAAGACGTCACGAGCATGCATGTCAGGGGATACGTCTGGTGGCAGGGGTGCCGATTTTGGCACAACACCGGATCACCGCTTGCTCGGTGTTTCCTTACCTCATGTATTACAAATGACGCACTGCTGAGCAAGCCTACGAATTGTAAATCACCTTTGCAATGTACATAAACGTGTACATGTACAGTTTCTATTCATTTCATTACATGGTTCCCCAAAAGCAAAAGCAAACGAGGGAGGAAAGAAGGGGCGGGGCCAGTAGCACTGTTCAGAATTTCTTGCAAGACATTTGTCACATTTCAGGAATGGCAAGGGCGAGAGCCGAGTTTGGCGGCTAAAGAGCATGGAGGAAAATTCCTCCTGCCATCACAGGTGGTGAGAGATAAGTTTGGTGAGATAATAGGGGCGAGATGAAGAGGTTAGACTGTATATACGGTGGTGCTTGAAAGTTTGTGAACCCTTTAGAATTTTCTATATTTCTGCATAAATATGATCTAAAACATCATCAGATTTTCACACAAGTCCTAAAAGTGGATAAAGAGAACCCAGTTAAACAAATGAGACTTGGTCATTTGTTTATTGAGAAAAATGATCCAATATTACATATTAGTGAGTGGCAAAAGTATGTGAACATCTTGGATTAGCAGTTAATTTGAAGGTGAAATTAGAGGTCAGGTGTTTTCAATCAATGGGATTGCCAATCAGGTGTGAGTGGGTACCCTGTTTATTTAAAGAACAGGGATCTATCAAAGTCCTGCTTTTCCACAACACACGTTTGTGGAAGTGTATCATGGTACGAACAAAAGGAGATTTCTGAGGGACCTCAGAAAAAGAATTGTTTGATGCTCATCAGGCTGGAAAAAAGTTACAAAAACCATCTCTAAAGAGTTTGGACTCCACCAATCCACAGTCAGAACAGATTTGTGTACAAATGGAGGAAATTCAAGGAAATTCAAGACCATTGTTACCCTCCCCAGGAGTGGTCGACCAAACAAAGATCACTCCAAGAGCAAGGCGTTGTAATAGTTGGTGAGGTCACAGAGGACACCAGGATACCTTCTAAGCAACTTAAGGCCTCTCTCACATTGGCTAATGTTAATGTTCATGATTCCACCATCAGAAGAACACTGAACAACAATGGTGTGCATGGCAGGGCTGCAAGTAGAAAGCCACTGCTCTCCAAAAAGAACATTGCTGCTCATCTGCAGTTTGCTAAAGATCACGTGGACGAGCCAGAAGGCTATTGAAGAATGTTTTGTGGACGGATGAGACCCCAAATAGAACTTTTTGTTTAAAAGAAAAGTGTTATGTTTGAGAGAAAGAAAACACTGCATTCCAGCATAAGAACCTTATTTTCATCTGTGAAAAAACATGGTGGTGGTAGTATCATGGTTTGGGCTGTTTTGCTGCCATCTGGGCAGGACGGCTTGCCATCACATGGAACAATGCATTCTGAATGATATCCAGAGAATTCTAAAGGGAAAATGTCAGGACATCTGTCCATGAACTGAATCTCAAAAGAAGGTGGGTCATGAGCAAGACAGTGACCCTTTGGTAGAACACAAGTTGTTCTACCAAAGAATGGTTAAAGAAGAATAAAGTTCATGTTTTGGAATGGCCAAGTCAAAGTCCAGACCTTAATCCAATGGAAATGTTGTGGAAGGACCTGAAGCGAGCAGCTAATGTGAGAAACCCACCAACATCCCAGAGCTGAAGCTGTTCTGTACAGAGGAATTCCTCCAAGCCGGTGTGCAGGACTGATCAAACAGCTACAGGAAACGTTTAGCTGCAGTTATTGCTGCACAGGGGGGTCACACCAGATACTGAAAGCAAAGGGTCACATACTTTGGCCACTCACTAATATGTAATATTGGATAATTTTCCTCAATAAATAAATGACCAAGTTTAATATTTTTTTCTCATTTGTGTAACTGGGTTCTCTTTATCTACTTTTAGGACTTGTGTGAAAATCTGATGATGTTTTAGCTCATATTTATGGAGAAATATAGAAAATTCTAAAGGGTTCACAAACCTTCAAGCACCACTGTAGTTATAAGGAAGAACAAGCCTTGTATGGGTATTCCACTCTTTTTTTTTGGAAGTTCTTACACATTTACTTTTTAATACAACAACCCCTCACACCAATACATTTGCTCATTATGCTCAGTATTTGACCACAGTATAACGCTTTCTCCGGTGGTTTTCCTAGTAGCGTTTGACATCACAATGTTCATTCTGAAGCCCTGCAACACTTGTTTGCGATACTCCAGAGGATGTTGGGACTCATAATGTGAAGCGATGCATAATAACAGAACACCTAAAAGTCGTAATAACAGATAATCTCATTCTGCCTGAACTATGACAAAGAGACGTACTTTTCATATTTATTGAGCGCATTAATCATTTCGAGTTGAACCTTGTTTCCTGTAGCTGCTAGTCAGACTCACCCAGTGGTGAGAAGAAAATAAACACTAAACAAAATGTCTTCATTCAATTTGCACTGTGTGGTTTCCCCAATGAACGTGAGGCCCTTAAGCAGCAAAGCAGTTCCGAATGGTGAGGCTTCCTCCACCCTTCCACCATTTGCCTGTCCATATATCCATCCATCCCTCTTTCCATCCATCCTTTAACCTCTGAACCCAGATGCAGCCAAGAATTTCCAAATTTAACACTCCTTCAGCATGCTGAACAGGTTGTGTCCAGCTATACAGCCAGCCCTCTTTCTCATAAGGCTTTTCCACCATACTTCACAGTTGATGTGCCTCCATCCATTCCTTCACCCAACTCACCCAACTTTCTGTTCCTCCGACATCCCTCTTTCCATCTTTTTATTCAGCAACCCTTCCATTCATCCCATTGTCCATTCCACTATCCATCCCCCTGTCTGTTCATCCTTCCATGTAACCACACAGTTAACCATTTATTCATGCAGCCATCTATCCATCCATCACTCCACCAACACAAACATTCAACCTCTGACCCTGAAGCAACCAAGAGTCCCCAAACCATCAAGCTCCTCCACATTTACATTTACATTTACAGCATTTAGCAGACGCCCTTATCCAGAGCGACTTACAATTGATACAGTCTTACAATCCAAGCAATTGTGGCTTAAGAGTCTTGCTCAAGGACCCAACAGTGGCAGCTTGGCAGAGGTGGGATTTGAACCCTGGACCTTTGGGTCCATAGTCCAGTACCTTAACCGCTAGGCTACCACAGTCCCACCATGTTTCAAAGTGTGTCTTTATCCAACCCCTGTTCAAGCAACTTGTTTTAAACCCTGGTCTGATTAGACACTGGATCTTGCCACAGGAAGGTGTACAAGTGCTTCCCTCACTGCTCTGTAAAAAGGCTCTCAGAGGCTACTTTTGGGTAATGTACCTCTTGGTGAGAGATCTCTGAGTGCTAGACATGCCTCTATGACGCATTTGCCCACGGCCGGTAGATCCTGCACACTCATAAGTTGGTGAAGCTGGCGTCCCAGTTGGTCCCATAAATGCTTGATTGGTGATAAATCTGGGACTGGGCAGGCCAAGGAAGTGTTACAATCTGGCAAGACATTTCTAAGAAACCCTTGCTGTGTGTGGCTGAGAATTTTTCTGCAGAAAAATGACAATTGGAAGCCCTGCCATAAGAGGCAACACGTGGCTGCAGGAACTCCTGCACATATTGTATCACTAAGCTGTTAGTGTCCCTAATATCACTACTAGGGGTGACTGACTGTTGTATGTAATGGCTCCAAAGATCATCACACCAGCAGGTGGGACAGGCAGTGTGTCACTTAACAGCAAAGGCAGGACTGAAACGCTCACCACTCAAACCTGATTGCCAATCCATTGTAGGGTACACACACTCAGGGCACTTTAGAGACACCAGTTAACCAAAAGCATGTCTTTGGTCCATGGGAGGAAACCAGAGTACCCGAAATAAACCCACGCAGACACGGGAGAACATGCAGACTCCACACAGGCCGCTCCACCTGGGATCAAACCCAGGACCTTCTGACAATGAGCCACCGTGCCACCTGGTTTTGTGTTATTCATTAAAAAAAGGATCAGATTCAGAGATGTGGACGGATTAGGCTTTGTTGTGGAGCTGTGAAATGTAAGAGGGTGTATGGAGGAGACTAAGTGCTTCTAAACCTCATGCTGGGCCCAGAATGCCCATATTGAGTGGTGAGCAAAGAAAAGCTCCCTACCTGCTCAATAAAACTCCATCACACACTTCGTCACACACTCGAGCCTATACACACCAATGAAACAGAGAGAAATAGTCCTATATCTGATTCATTGTCTGGTTTAAACTCTTCCTCCTCTCTCTGATTACTAACAGAATTCAAGCCATGCAGAATGAAGATTAAAGACCTGGATATTACAGCAGATTATCTTGAATATTTAATACAATCAGATCAGGGGTGTTTCTAGACTGCTGTGTAAGATGTTTAATCGGAGCCGGTTCTAATTTCTGTGTTATTAAAATCAGGCTGACCAATCAGAGCTCAGTTGCCGGGCAGAACAGCTCATCAAGAGCTTATAGGACGAGCAACAGGCTGCCCCTAAAAACATGGATATTAAAGAAAAGCTCTGGTGGAACAGAACTGAAAGGCTGGAGAATGATGGAGATAAAGCTCACAGGGACTGGATGGAAGCGTCTGATTATTTATCTAAGTGCATTCTGATCTGTTCATGATCACAGAAACACAAACTAGAGCTTCCTGCACTCATCTCCACTCCCGTTTTTGTTTATTTAGGTGGATGATTTAGGTGAAATCTCCCACATTAAGAGAAGGGAAATCTCATCATGTTTTTTGTGCAAAAAAATCGTACTCAGTGTGAAAAGGCCTTTACTCTGCCGTGGATGAGAAATAAAGATCTAAACAATTTGTTACTAAATATTTAGCTATGAGCTATCATTATCATGTTTGCATCATGGCTGACTTTGTTACTGATGTATTTACTGTCGTCCATGACTCCATAAGAAAACCAAAAAGAAAATGCTCTGACTGAAAGCATTAGGCTCTCCAGCTTTTGGAACGATGCTGGGGCCTTATGGGAAATGTAGTAAGTATAGTGAATTTGTGCGGAACAGCAACATTTTACTGGGGTCTGATGGAAGCCTTGAGCAAGACCCTTAACCCACAACTGTGAGACTGTATATTTGTAAGTTGCCCTGGATAAGGGCATCTGCTAAATGGCATAAATGTAAACGATGACACCCCTGAATAGAACACAACAGCATATGTTGGTTAATGTCACTAAATCCAGGCCCAGGGTCTGTTGCTGATTTTATACACGGTCATTTATTTATTAAGGGAAAATGATCTAGTATTACATATTAGTGAGTGGAAAAAGATTGAATGGATTAGCAGTTAATTTGAAGTTGAAATTAGAGTCAGGTGTTTTCAATCAATGGGATGCCAATCAGGTGTGAGTGGGCACCCTGTTTTATTTAAAGAACAGGGATCTATCAAAGTCTGCTCTTCACAACACATGTTTGTGGAAGTGTATCATGGCACGAACAAAGGAGATTTCTGAGGAGCTCAGAAAAAGAGTTATTGATGCTCATCAGGCTGGAAAAGGTTACAAAACCATCTCTAAAGAGTTTGGACTCCACCAATCCACACCGTTCCACCAAAGAATGGTTACAGAAGAATAAAGTTCATGTTTTGGAATGGCCAAGTCAAAGTCCTGACCTTAATCTAATGGAAATGCTGTGGAAGGACCTGAAGCGAGCAGCTAATGTGAGGAAACCCACCAACATCCCAGAGCTGAAGCTGTTCTGTACGGAGGAATGGGCTAAAATTCCTCCAAGCCGGTGTGCAGGACTGATCAACAGCTATAGGAAACGTTTTAGCTGCAGTTATTGCTGCACAGAGGGGTCACACCAGATTTACTGAAAGCAAAGGGTCACATACTTTTGCCACTCACTATATGTAAATATTGGATTATTTTCCTCAATAAATAAATGACCAAGTATAATATTTTATTTCATGTGTTAAGTGGGTTCTCTATATCTAATGTTGGGACTTGTGTGAAAATCTGATGATGTTTTAGCTCATATTTATGCAGAAATATAGAAAATTCTAAAGGGTTCACAAACTTTCAAGCACCACTCCACACCTAACCCTACACTTATCCTCACTAGCCTAAAGTAAATCCTTTTACTCTTTTGGTTTGTCAGAAGAAAGTTGCAGTTTATGTAAAAAATGGCAGTTTTCTTCATGTGGAGCAGAAAAATGGTACAAAATGTAAATAAAGCAACAAAGGACAGACCTGTCTATCCTTGTGGGGACATCTGGTCCCAAAGTGTAATGTGGAACACACACACACACACACACACACACACACTTCTACAGCTTTGATAGACATTCAAATAATTCCAGTAAGATGGTAGATAGTTTAAAGCTGCGTGTACGTGTGTGAGTGTGTGTGTGTGTAGCAGTGTTTTTAAATGGCTGTGTAGAAGCAGTGTTTCGATTAATCACCCCACACACACACACACACACACAGACACGCACAGGTAGTAACAGGCTCAATCGCATTGCAGGTAAATGATCTATTGATTTGTCATTTGTAAAACTTCAGCCAGTCTTATTTATCTAATGAGCCAAAACACAGAGGGACAATTACACACACACACACACACACACACACACACACACACACACAGCCCTAATCAACATGATGTAGCGTTTTCAAGCAGCACAGAAATTTCGAAACAAATTCCAAAATCACTTGCGACTCATTGGTTATTATGAGATAGTATTTATGTAAATAAACGTTAAGTTTTATTTAATATTTTATTAATACTGTCCTATCATGTTATATATGATATTTATACCATTGTTTTAAATTCCACTACACTGTAGTTAGACCAGTATGGAAAACCAAGTGTGACAAATCAATCAATCAATCAGTAAATTTAAAAAAACCAAACATATAAATAAATTAATCTAGAAATAAAGCAAGAAATAAACAAATACTTATATGAGCCATTTTTATATACCATTTTATGTTGAACATTCATGTATTAATTTATTTATTTGTGGTTTTTATTTATTGATTGATTGATTTGTCACATTTGCTCCTTAGAACCCTAGTGCTCTAAATCTCTTTCCTAATATTTTCATCCTGTTCTGCTTCATCATGTTTTTATATTCTGTCACATTACATTGCATCTCGGTGAAGTGAAAGCTCCCGGTTTGACCCTATGTTTAATTAGGCAAGCTCAGCTCAGGGTTCAAACCCAGGTCGTCGGAAGCAGCTGTTTTCAGCATCTGGCTCTTACCTCTGAGCCACAGGAGCTGCATGTTGTGTGGAGCGGTGTTTACTCAGTTCTCCTCTCTGCTCTAGTCTATTTATTTATTAATTAGTATAGTTTAGGATCGTTTTTGTTTCAGAGCAGATTGAAATGTTATTATGATGATGTTTTCACATTTAATATTAAAATGGTTAGAATGGATGCTGTTGTTTATATTCAAGTGACTTTATTTGGTGATTCTGATTAAGTTTGAGAGAAGGAGGGCAACTGAAGCATCATTTACTTCCAAATGTTACATTTACAAAAGTTACCTTAGCTTGACTAAGACTATAACATATAATAATAATTAATAATACATTTAGGGTATGTATTATTTAGTGTTATATTTTACAGAATATATGATGAAATATATGAAATATATATATAACATTATATTTCATCATATATTCTGTAAAATATAGCGGGAGAGCTGGTGCTTACCCGGTGGCACAGGGTGCAAGGCAGGAACAACCCTAGATAAGGCACCAATCCATCACACGGCACGTAGCCTCACACACATGCACATACACACACACAAGATGCCGAAACTTCTGCAGACGTCAGACTGGATTTCATTTCATTTCATTTTTATTATTATTATTTTTCAAGTTATTGGAACTTGATGGGGGCATGGTGGCTTGGTGGGTAGCACTGTCCCCTCACAGTGAGAAGGTTCTGGGTTCACTTCCAGGTGGAGTGGTCTGGGTCCTTTCTGTGTGGAGTTTGCATGTTCCCCCCATGTCTGCGTGGGATTTCTCTGGGTAGTCCGGTTTCCTCCCACAGTCCAAAGATGTGTGTTAGATTATTTGGTGTCACGACAGTGCCCCTAGCGTGTGAGTGTGTGTGTGCCCTACGATGCATTGGCACTTTCTCTAGGGTTGATCCTGCCTTGCACCCTGTGCTGCTGGGTAGGCACCGGCTCTCCCGCTAACAAAGTGAATGAATTAACGTGACAGGCGGCAAGGTGGAGCAGTGGTTGGTGCTGTCGACTTTTGTATGTTCTCCCTATGTCTGTAAAGGTTTTCTATGGGTTGGACCCAACATTCAGAACAGGAAAGAGCTGACATTTTTAACCTTTATTTATTTATTTATTTATTTTGAGTAAAACTGTGCCTTTCTTTAAGAAAGAAAAAAACGCAGGTTACTAGGTTAGGTTACTGAGGTTAAGGTTAGAGTTAGGTGTAGAATTAGTTACCTGCAATAATGTTATATCAGTGGAAAGTCCTTACAAGACAAGAAAGACAGATGTGTGTGTGTGTGTGTGTGTGTGTGTGTGTGTGTGATTTCCATCAATGTTATTGTCTAAACCCCTGACCCTGTTTTATTGGGCCGATCTCTCATTTCGACCATTTCAATAATGCTGCCTCGTGTGTGTGTGTGTGTGTGTGTGTGTGTGTGTGTGTGTGTGTGTGTGTGTGACATGAACTTGTACCACACACACACACACATATGTACCAAGTCATATTGAAGCGTCTTATCTAAAAGGGCCTCAAACAAAAAGGGAGAGAAAGAAAAATCAATAAACAGCTCAGCCTGATGCAAGAACACACACTTATCTCACAGAGCCACGGGCACACACTGATTTCTCCAACTAATGTTTTCAATCTCAGCTGACACACACACACACACACACACACGCACACACGCACACACACACACACACACTTCCTGCAGGACGTTTATGTGTATCCTATGTGGCAGCCGCACAGTCCATGCTGGGTTTGATGTGTAGCGCACCTGACAAATCTTCTAATTAATGACCGACCCACTCCGTTCTCACCTCTGATTGGCTGCTGTCCCATTCCAGCCTTAATGCCTGTTGCCCGCTTGCCTTGCGCTGTTACTTTCTGTCCTCTGTGCCCTGTCAAATGCCCGGTATCTCACCTGCGGAGGAACTAATTACGCTTCCACGCCACACACACACATCAGCGCCCCGGGAGAAGATGCACGCCGACACCTGTCGACCCTCTTCCTTGCAATTTTTCACTCACAGCTTAGCGTGATGCTCGTTGTTTGTCTCCTGTTTGTGTCGTGCAGAACAGGATGGAGGAGAGACACGCAGGAGGTCAGTCACACTGCATGCAATAGCCACATTTTAATTTGCTATTGAAAAGCCAATTAAGTTGTGGGTCCTTAAAAATTGCAAACACCAGCGGGTCATTTGGAAAGGTGTCAAATGTTTTAAGCTTCCCTTGAGATTTGCTTTAAAAAGAAATAAATAAGACTATAAAAATGTTTTGCTCATTTACTAAATCATAAGGGTAAGGTTGGATTTGGAAACTGTTGCCCAGACCGAGCCGAGTCCGACCAATCTGTCTGAGGTAACATACATTATAAACTGAACTCTTTTAAATAGTTTAAATTTAAATAATTTTCAAAAGCAATAGATTTCATAAACGAATTATAGAGCTTATAGAGCTCCGGTAATAAAGTCACGGGAAAATCTTCTCTCAGCCAATCAGATTGCGGGTTGGAATTAACTGTGGTACAATTATTAATACTTATAATTATATTATATTATATGGTCTAATGTAAAATTAATGTAAAGTCAATCATAAACTAATTATTTTCCCCATTTTTTCTTTTTAATCATGTAGGATGAAAAAAATCTTAATTTGGTCTCATTCTCGTCTCAGTCTTGGTCTTGGTCTTGGTCTTTGTCTTAGGGCTTCCCAGTGGAAGTGTTGGCATTTATATAGGACCCAGTCAGTGTGACTGGTGATGTATTGATTTGTATAGTAATGCCTTGTTCTGCGTTCCCTGTTTGCTGTTTCACAGCGCTGGGGCCGAGGAATTGTGGACAATAACATAGTGGTGACGATATGAGATTCAAAGGGACTAGTAACTGAGACTTTAAGCAGAAAATCACTGAGACATGTGCAGGCCGAAAGAAAAAGGGCAACATGTATGTTCAAGTACTTCTGGCCTGTTTTTAGCAGCATTACAGTGTTCTGCTGTTTTATTAGTGACTGCTGGACCATCTGGAAATGAGCCTCAACTTTTGCACATGATGCACATTTAGTTTTTTTCCCATTAAGATTTATGATTAATGTTAGTCATGTATTTATTCTCATACTGGACATTCAGCTTTTCAGCTACGTTGGTGTTCGTTTCAGATGAATTATTGCTCGAAAGCTTTTCCCTCTAACCGGCGGTTTATAATCCACACTCCAGGACGGATTAGCCTGCATCTCTCTAGCGGTTCTGTCGAGGATCCTTTCACACATCCTGTGTTATTATGTGTGTCAGTCCAGTAACCCAATAACAATCGCTCACCACCTCCATGCTCTGAGATGGATGTGGTCCTGAAGAGCTTTTGTCAGTCTCAGAACTTAATCTAGCCATCTGTTCCCAATTTGTGAGTATTTGCAGATTGATGGCCGAGTCGATCAGAGAATTTACAGGCCTATTTCGCTTCAGTACAGCATCTATGAAGATCGTCTTTCATTCAGATACTCAAGAATGTCCGAGTGTCAGATCCAGTCAAGTCAAGTCAAGTCAGATTTATTTATATAGCGCTTTTTACAATGGAGCATTGTCTCAAAGCAACTTTACAACTTCTCATTCGCTGCTGTTCTAAACACACACAACTCTTGCTCTTTTCAAGTATTCCTGTGTGAGTATTTAAGCTCTTTGTTTAGCCAAGTTTCATCAATCAATCTGTGTTTCTGAGCATGATGGATTCTTGGGATTCCCTGACTAGTCTGCTTTCAGTCTCCAATCTGTGTCCTGGTATTTCTGAATCTGACTCCTTGATCTCTGACCTTGTGCCCTGTACTGTCTGCCTGGTGAGATAGTAAACATGTTAAACTTTCCATCTGTTTTGTGCATGTGTCTCTCTTTCTGGCCACGCCTTACTGTAAAACTAGATAAACAAATCATACAAATATGTATGCATCTAATAATCAGTCTAATGTTATTTATAGAAACAGTTTGTTTGTGTTTTTTAACATCATTCTCTGATATGAAATGAATGAAGATGATGAGGAATGGTAAGTCACCCATGAGTAAAAGAGTACTGTGCAGGGAAACTAGAGGAGAGAAGAAGATGGAAAGTAACAAAATTAATGATGGAGGAAAAAGACAAGGATGGATGAGATGAAAGAAGAGTAAAGAAAAAGCACAAAGGAAATGGAACAGAGAAATAAAAGACAAAATAGAAGAGTGTGACGATGCTGAACAGAAGTCATCAAGGAACTAATGGTAAATTAATAAAATAAAATAAAAAATAACAAGACAATAACTGAAAAGAGTTAAAAGAAAATTAGCTATAGAATAACATGAGTGAAACTGGGGAAATCAAACAAATACAAGCCCTAAAAGCAAAGAGTAAAAGAAAAGAGAAGAAAAACTTGCACAGTGAAATGGAGTTAATGAAAATAAAAAAGAACAAGGTCAATAAAAAGGAAAGAAATGAAAAGACAAAATAAATGGAATGGATTGAAAACGTCAAAGAACATTATAAAGAGAAACTAAACTAAGACCAGAAATCCCCATATTAAATATACAAGACAATAATATATATAAAAGTAGAAAGTAGAAGAAAAGGTGGGGAAAAAAAATGTAATCTTGTAGACATTGTGCACCATGCTGGATTTTTTTCTCTCCCACTGACTTTTTCTCATTACTTGTAGAAAGTGAGGGAAGAAGAGAAAAATAAGTAAAGTAAATGAGAAATAAAATAAAAGAAAAATGAAGAAGTGAATGTGAAATGTGGTGACAAGTTATTAAAGAAAAAACGGAGCCATAAAGAACAGTGTTAGTTTTTTTGGCTAAGGTAATGCATGTAATGTATTTTAATAAAATGGATGAAAATAGACCACAGAAAATAAAAATAAATGAAGTACTTAGGAGAAGTACTTAAATGAAAATAAATAACAGAGTCCAAGTAATTTTAAAAATGAAGTGGAAGAATAGATAGAGCAAGTTGGACTCACCACATTACCGGGTACATTCAGCAGCCATCTTAAGTTGCTCTTTTATTGATCAGCTTTTATCTGTGATTGATGGTTGGGTTTGGAACTGTAGATGTATAAAAGAAACAAAATAAAAAGTTTGCTTCACTAGCTATAGAAGTCATTTAGGTGTGTCAGCAGCTAATTAAGCCCAGTATTCATCTCCTATAATGACTCCCCTTGCCACACCATGTCCCCGTTTGTTAGGATACAATAAAACAAAGGAGATCAAAACCACCTGTCAATAAGAGAAAAGAAAAAAGTTAGTGAAAAGAACAAAAGCAAAGAGGAAATAAGACTGGGTCTCACCGCTCAAAGGTGGAAGTGCACCCTGAGGAAATGAGGAAAATAGTAAAGAACATAAAAGACAAGAAGAGAACAAATAAATGAATAAATAAATACGTAAACAATGAGGATGAAGTAAGTGAAAATAAGTTAAAATAAAAGAGAATAGAATAATAGAATAAGCCACAAAAACTGAGTAGTTCATTTAGTAATTTCATAAAATGCAATGTGATTAAAAAAGAAAGAGAACATGAAGTACTTAAAATAAATGAAATAAAGAGAAAAAAAATAAGAGAAAACACAACAAGTGAATATAAGTATAAACAAGGCAAAGAATACACAATAAGGCACTATGAATGAAAGCAAAGAAAAACAATATGACAGAATTGAAAAGAAAACACTATAAGAAAAGAAGTGAAACAAAAAGAAAGTCAAAAAGAGAAGATAAAAAACGAATACTGTAATTGAAAGAGAAAGAAGGTAATATAAGATACAATAAGTGAAACGTAGTGAAAGTAAAAGGAAAGGCAGTAAAGGAAATAAAAACACAAATAAAACAAAAGAATCACAAGAGCTACAAGAAAGTAAATAAATAAAACAGTGTAAAAGAAGAAGAAACAGAGCTCTTGTTGGAGGAAATGTGGACCTTTTTTCATTTCCCTTCTGTATTTTTTTCTCCTATTGACTTTCCTCTCATTCCTTCACTCAGAGTGGCAGAGCTGTTGGATTAGCAGCCAAAGCTAATGAAATGTAATTACAGGCCCTGTCGATAACGATCGATCCTGTGTGTGTGTGTGTGTGTGTGTGTGTGTGTGTGTGTGATAGGCCTTATTTCCCACAGCAAGTCCGTTGAGATGGTTGATAACATTGACCTGGTGGCTGAGGGATCAGGTAAACCTGTACAAGTCTTATCAAATCAGTTAGATTACACACACACACACACACACACACACACACACAAACACATGAGGGAAAGTCTGGGCACCTTTGGACAAATTACATTTTGCTTTGTCTTACAGACAGATAGTTATATAGACTTCCAAGCAAAAAAAACCCATCAGCCTCCTGTAGGTGGCGTTGTACGGGGCGTGACGTGATTCGCAGATTGAGCAGAGGTGGTACAGTGCTGTGAATGTCTCGTTCGACGTGTGGAAAATGTGTCACAAGACAGGCGTTAATGGTTGGCAAAAAGGATTATGAACAAAGGCCATAGTGTGAAGGAAGGAGCTGAAGTTGCGGAAGCAAACGGGTCTAAAACTTCCAGTGTACAGGAGATTCTCAGCAGAATTTGTGGTGGTATTACACTTTATTATCTTAAAATACCCCTGTTATCTCGCCAAACTCATCTCTCGCCTCCTGTGAGCAGGACGGATTTCCCTCCATGTACTTTCCCTCGAAAGCCGCCAACCTCGGCCCTCATTCGAAATTCTACCCCGTTAAGCTGCCAGGTTTCACACCAGTCTGTAGGTGTCACTTTAGACTTACTGACAGGGTCGCCCTCCCTGCTCTCTCCTCAGCTGGAAGCTCACCTTGCCGGCGGATCTTGACCCCGCTTGCTCTGCTGATGCCTCGCTGCTAATTGTTATTGCTCCGTTGATATGCTAACCTCATCGTCATATTTCTAGTTCGCTTAAAACACATGACAAATGATAGACAAACTATTTTGAACAATCAGAACTGGATGATGTATAGCCCCTGTCTGTTATCCATTTCAGACTGGACTTGAGAAACAATCGTCAATCACGCACTATTTCTCAAATTTTCGTAAATGAATAGAACCAAAATAGAACCTTTTGGTTTAAAAGAAAACCATTATGTTTTAAGGCTGGAAAACACTGCATTCCAGCATAAGAACCTTATCCCATCTGTGAAACATGGTGCTGGTAGTATCATTGTTTGGGCCTGTTTTGCTGCATCTGGGCCAGGATCGTTTGCCATCATTTATGGAAAAATTAATTAATTAAAAAAGAATTCTGATATAATATTTCATATTTATGCAGAAATTCTCAAGGAGAATTCTCAAGGGTTCACAAACTTTAAAGCACCACTATATAGATATATATATATATATATATTATATGAGCTGCTGAATCAAACCGAGCATCAAAATGGCAAAGACAGGGGATTTTGCCTTTTGCCTGGACTTTGAACGTGGCACGGGGAAGCTGCTGATCTACTGGGATTTTCACCCACAGCGCCACCTCTGGGGATTAACAGAGATTGGTCCTAAAAGGAGAACATATCCAGTGAAGGCAGTTCTCTGGGTTAAAATGCCTGAAAATAGACAGGTAGCAGTAATTCAAATAACCACTCGTTACAACAGAGCTACGCAGAAGAGCATCTCTGAACAAACAACATGTCAAACCTTGAAGCATGTGGGTTACAGAAGCAGAATAACACACCAGGTGCCAGCCAGTGCTAGCTAAGAATGGGCTCACCAACACTGGACAACAGAAGTTTGGCTGGTCTGATGGATCTCGGTTTCTGGTTGGGTCATAATTTGGCGTAAACAAATGAAAACAAACGGATCCATCTAGCCTTCTATCAGCGGTGTGGGGGGTATTTTCTTGGCACACTTCTGGCCCCTTAATACCAGCTGAGCATTGTTTAAACCCCAAAGCCTACCTGAGTATTGTTGCTGACCCTGTGCACTCCATTACCATCTTCTGAGCAGGTTACCACACCATGTAAAAAAAAAAAGCTCGAATCATCTCAAACTGGTTTCTTGATTCTATATTAGGAACACAAGAAAGCTATGTACTTAAAAACAAAACAAAAAATTCTGGTTGTATCCCAAACCAAACACTTTAATAAAACGGCAATAAATGAGTTCGTGTGTGTTAGTGATTTTAAACAGGTCTTGTCCCGTGGTGATCTCATCCCGTTCCTCTCAGTGTGAGTGTTTTAGGTCTGAGCTGCAGGTTAAACGAGCCTCTTCGCTGATAATGTTCGCACAACGTTGCTCTGTGTAAACCTCCCGCCGAGAGACAAACGCTCCATCAACGTTCCTGTAATGGACTCGCGCAGAGCAGATAAACGCCGGTGCGACACTGCAATCAGAGCCTCCCACCGCGTCCCTTTCTCTTTACTAAGACTGTCTGAGGTGTTTGTCGTCAGTCTGGAAAACAACACACACACACACACACACACACACACACACACACACACTGTTATTATCAACACGGTATTATATTGTATTAGTATCATTATAGACGCATTCAGTCCTCACAAAAGGCAAAACCTCCTGACTCACACAGATTTTACCTTTTCATCAAATGAAACATGGCTAATTGTTATGATTTTCACACACAACCACACATTCTTATCACAGTTTTTTTTGTGCAAGAGCCCCCCCCCCATCCCTGCACCCGCCCCCCCAGCCAATTAAACCTTACAAAATCCAACGAGTGAATCATCTGGAATGATTTGTTTTTTTATTCTTGTTTTTTTGCAGAAAAAAATCCATTATTATTGTATTTAAGTTTATTCTCTTTCAAATCTTATGTATTTATTTATTTTAACTACCTCTGTCATAAACAAAGGTTTAAACAAAACATTCACAGTGGAGGCCCTGGAGCACTGTGGCTTCCAGAAGCTTTAATTAATTACCTGTAATTAGTAATGAAGATGGGTGTTACCTACCATATACCACACACACACATATACACACACACAGGTATGCACGGGGAATAAATCAGTAGCATGTCTCTGACCAGGCATATAATAAAAACAACCCTAACCTCAACTAATCTGAAGCCTAACCTTATCTAACCCTATCTAAATTAATCTACCCCTAACCTCATCTATAGTAACTCTAACCATAACCTCATCTAGCTCTAACACAATCTAGCCCTAAACTAATCAAATTATAAATGTATCTAACACCAACCTTATCTAACACTGAATTTAACCTCATTTAAATATAAACTAAACTAACTCTAGCCCAAACCCTAACCACATCTAACCCTAACCATAAACTCATCTAGACGTGAGCCAAGTTAACCCCAAACTAATCTAATCCTAAACTAATCTAACTCTAACCTCATCTAACACTAACTCTAAATTCATCTAACCCTAACCTGGTCTAAATCTAAATTCATCTAAACCTAACCTAATCTAACCCTAACCTCATCTAACCCTCACTTTATCTAATCTGAACCTCATCTAACCCTAACCTAATCTAACCCTATCCTTATACAACCCTTACCAAATGTAACCCAAAACCTAACCTCATCTACTGACTCTTACTCTAAACCATTCTAATCCTAACCTAATCTAACCCTAACCTTATCTAACCCTAACTTCATCTACTCCTAACCTTATCTAACCCTAACCCTAACCTCATCTAACCCTATCCTTATACAACCCTATCCTTATACAACCCTTAAAAAAGTAACTGAAAACCTAACCTCATCTACTGACTCTTACCCTAAACTATTCTAACCCTAACCTAATCTAACCCTAACCTTATCTAACCCTAACTTCATCTACTCCTAACCTCATCTAACAATAACCCTAACCTCATCTAACCCTAACCTAATCTAACCCTATCCTTATACAACCCTTACCAAATGTAACCCAAAACCTAACCTCATCTACTGACTCTTACCCTAAACTATTCTAACCCTAACCTAATCTAACCCTATCCTTACACAACCCTTACCAAATGTAACCCAAAACCTAACCTCATCTACTGACTCTTACTCTAAACTATTCTAACCCTAACCTAATCTAACCCTAATTTTATCTAATCCTAATCTCATTTAACCCTAACCAAATCTAACCCAAATCTTAACGAGCCCTAACCTCATCTAATCCTATTCTAATCTGACCCTAACCTTATCTTAACCCTACTTTAATCTATTTATCTATTCATTTAAACCCCTAACCAAAAAAACCAAATCTAAACCACCATATTAACGGAGCCCTAACCCCTCATCTAATCATATTTCTAATCTGACCCCTAACCTGATCTTAACCTAAACCTTTTTAATTTAACCGAAAACCTAATCTAAACCTAAAAAACTTATAAACCCTTAACCAAAATGATAAACCCAAAACCCTAACATCATACTAATAATATCTTACCTAACCTAATCATAATACAACCCTTAAAAAAGTAACTGAAAACCTAAACCTCATCTACTGACTCTTCCCCTAAAACTATTCTAACCCTAACCTTCATTAACCCTAACATTCCTATCTAAACCCTAACCTAATCTAACCCTAAACCTTATCTAACCCTAACTTCATCTACTCCCTAAACTATTAACAATAAACCCTAACCTCATCTAACCCTAACGGATCTAACCCTATCCTTATAAAACCCTTTACCAAATGTAACCCCAAATCTCTAACGAGCCTTCTAAACCTCATCAACCCTAAATTCTAATCTAACCCTATCCTAATCTAACCTAACTATTATTACAAACTTTACAAATGTAAACCCAAACTTATACCTCATTCTACCGTACCCTTACCCTAAACCTATTCTAACCCTAACCTAAACTATACCCTAATCCGTATAACAACACTTAACAAATGTAACTAAAAACCTAACATCGTCTACTGCCTTCTACCTAAACTATTCCCTAACCCTAACTAATCTAACCCTAACCTATCTATCTAACCTATCTTAATCCTAACCCATCCCATAATCTAACCCAAAACCTTATTCTAACCCTAACCTATCTAACCTTATCCTTATACAACCCTTACCAATGTAAAACCCCCAAAACCTAACCTCATTTCATACTGGAACTCTTACCCTAAACTATTCTAACCCTAACCCTAATCTAACCCTATCCTTACACCTAACCCTTACCAAATGTAACCCAAAACCTAACCTACATCTACTGACTCTACCCTAAACTATTCTAACCCTAAACCTAATCTAAGCCCTCATTATCCTCATAGTCAACCCTTACCAAATGTAACCCAAAACCTAACCGGCATTACTGACTCCTTACTCTAACAATTCTAAACCCTAAAACTAATTAACACTAATTTATCTATTCCTAATCTCATTTTACCCTAACCAAAAAAAATTCTAAACCCAAATCTTAACAGGCCCTAACCTCATCTAATCCTATTCTAATCTGACCCTAACCTTATCTTAACCAAACCTAATTTAAACCCGAACCTAAATCTTCAAACCTAAACTTATTACAACCCTTACCAAATGTAACCAAACCCTAACCTCATCTAATCAATTCTGACCTTAAACTAATCTAAGATTCTAAAAGATGAGATCAAACCCTAACAGATAGCGAAGTAAGAACCAGAAATCGGAGCCTCTCAACCCTTTTTTCAACGTCTTTTATTTTTTCTTCCTCCTTTTTTCTCTCATCCATATCACCCCCCATCTTTCCTATTCATTCCCTCTAACCTGCCCTTCCACCTTTTTTCCCAATTTATCCCTCACTCCTTGTCTTCCCTATTTGCCCAGCATATATTCTTCTTCGCTTACCGCTTTGCATCGATCCTCACAGCTCAAGACTAATTCGTCAGGTTTTCCACTTCCTTTTCCTCCTCTACCCCTCTTCGGCGGAAACCTAACCGGAGCGAAGGCCTACCGGACGAACCTGTAACATAGAACCCTAAACCTTATCGAAATCTTACCTTAGCTAACCCTAACCTCATCTAAACCTAACCTAGATCTAACCCTAACCTTATACAACCCTTTCCAAATGTAACCCAAACCTTAACCTCATCTATTAAGCCTTACTCTACCCTAATCTAACCCTAACCTTATCTAACCCTATCCTAATCTAACCATAAACCTTATATACAACCTTTTCCAAATGTAACCCACCCCTTAACCTCATCTACTAAACCCTTACTCTAACCCGAATCTAACCCTAACACATAACTCATACCAATATCTATACCCTAACCTAAGCTAAAACTAATCTACAATAACATTATCTATCCTTAACCTAATCTAACCCTAATTCAACCTTATCTAACCCTAACCTCATCTAACCCTAGCCAAATCTAACCCTAACGATATCTAATCCCTAATCTTATCTAACCTTAACCTAATCTAACCCTAACCTATCTTACTCTACCTCATCTAACCCTAACCTTATCTAAACCTAAGCTAATCTAACCCTAACCCATCTAACCCTAACCTTATACAAACCCTTATGCATTCCCAGCTTTTCATATGCCTCATAGTTTTTTTGGTCTACTGCCTACTGTCACTCGAACCCACACATATTTTATTTATACTGTAACAATTGATACATTTTAGAGTATTGTACATATTTATGTTGCCCTAAATGTGGCATACATAGATGACTATAAAAAATTATATTTCTGAAGAATATTTTGTTTGATTTAGTTTGGTTATTCATGGAAGTATCTCTTCTGCTTTTATAACGGACACTTAAGCGCTAAATATTATTCTTCAAAATCAGACATTTAATGACTACAGTGAGAATTTTTCATACTGAAAACCAATTAAGATTCTCAATTAATCAATTATGCCTCCCAGTTAAGATTCTGTTAGATGAGATCATGCCATACTCATTGCACTTAAGAAAACTACGCCCCATATATAGTGTGCCATCTACAGGCCATTCATGGTATGGTTGAACATATTAAAACCTGTAGCCTATATGTAGTATATATATATATATATAATATATATATCCTTTTGCTGCAGTAATGAACGGACCACTATCAAATTTAATAGTGGTTTTACATATAGCACAATGATCATTCAGGGCTCAAATTGAAGTAAACACTTGGGCCAAACATATTTATTCACCTCCAGTCTTCTATTTTTTCATCATTTAGTTACATTTGGGAAGATTAAATGCAAAAAAAATGGCGAAAATCAAAAAAACGCCTATAATTTTTTGAGATTATAATTTTGTGTGTGGATGCTGGTGATTGAACATTTCCCATGCTGCACATTTTCTGTTTTCAGCAGGGACTTGTGAAGCTAAATAAAAAATTTGGAACAGATACAACAAAGTGTTCAAGAGTTACACAGGTTTTATCAAGGGTCATCATTCGTCTCAAAATTTGCCACAGCCTCTAAAAAGACAAATAAAAAGAAGCCTGTCACTATAAATCAAGTGGTTGCAAGTTTTTTTATGTCTTCTGTAATAGAACAAACAAATATTAGTCACAATTCAGTGTTATTTGGTTTGTAACTAAAGAAATCCAGCAGGAAAAGCCTCTCCATTGTGCAGAACGCATGGAGTGAGAGGATTGGCACCCCTCCCCTTCGCGCTGTGTGTGTGTCAGCGAGCTGGGGCCGGTCTATATCTGAGCCGTAGGCTCTTAGCTGTCCATTGGAGCACAGCTCTGTCACTCAGCGCTCACACAGACCCAGAGATTTGCATATATGTCTAGGCATAGGCCAGCTGGTGAGGAAGGTGGGTCGTGCGGTAAACAGCTGGGCCAATACCGCTACAGGCTCTTGAAGAACGAACCAACCAGGAAATGACGTAGAAAAGGGGTAGAGGGAACATAAAGCAGTTCAAGGGAAAATGTGTTTTGTGTAATGGAAAACGTCCAAAGAAGAGCGTGCGTTTGAGCGAATGGATTTTACGCACCCACATAACCATGGAAAAAAAGGACTTTACTGACGTTTTATCGGCAATGTAACGGTATCATGGACTTGTTTAGACGGTAAGTGAATTTTCTATGATAAAATAAAAAGTTATTTTACATCCTAAGTATGTTTTAAAAGGCAAAATAGTTGTATGTTTTGCGCAAACAAGATGGCGGACGTGTTTGGTAACAAGTGTTTGGTACGTGATTCGGGCGAATGGCTGCATGTAGACGGTTGAAAATCGGTATGCAGGTAGTCATGATAGTATTAAATCTTTTGAGATTGTGTTTTAAGAATTTGTGTTTTAAATAATTAAGACTATTTACTGCAAATTTGCAGGAGCGCCCCATACGGGCCCGCTCTGCATTAACTGCAGTAACTGGATATATATATATATATATATATATACCCTCTGAATTGTTCTTAAGGAAATGAACACCTCCCCAAAATTGAAATTTATACCCTTGGACTCCGGTCCCCATGGTGCATGGCTAGCGTCTTAGACTTTTGGACCTTCAGAGTGCCCAGATTATATGTTTGTTTGCATAAAAAAAAAAAAACCTGTGCTTTTATTGTTATTAGAGTGTGTGGTGATGCTGACACGCCCACATCAGCAAACTCCTACATACAATCAGCTTCCTCGCTCCCTGACCTCAGCTGCTGTTTGTCAAGTGCAATCAGGCAGCTCTATAAATACCGTGGGTTCTAGAGCTCATTTGGGCTTGCCGGTTAGTCCTGTTGATTGTTTCTCTGCTTTTTGATTTTTGTCTGATTTTCCAGTTTGTGGTTTAACCCTGGCTTTTGATGGCCTTGTTATTAACAAGTGGTTATGTTCCTGTTTCTCTGTTTAACCCTTAGAGGTCTGTCATTACACCCTGGTGTTTTAAGTCCTGACTTGTTTTGGGTGAGACTGAAATCAAAAGTTTAATTGAAAAGAAAAAAAAAAATGAAGCGGTTCAGACCATGGTGCTGCCTCATGAAATATCTTGTTTTAGAAAAAAAAATTACACTAAGGTGTTTGGCATGAGCAAAGGTTTTTGCCCATTTTCAAATGATCCACTGATTTATGAACGTAACAGGATTATGTCCAGGGGACTAAAACTTGAACGAGGCAGTATTGTTGTGAGGGAATGGCTGTATGATGTTTATACACAAGAAAGGAAAGTGTGTATGCGGGTGTGTATGTGGGTAGGAGGTGTAAGAGAGTCACAATGAATTCACACTAGAGAGAAACTCCAGAATATTCACCTCCTACACACACACACACACACACACACACACGGATGAGGAAAGCTTTCATCACTTTTGTTGCCTCCATTCATGCCAGCCTGTGTGTGTGAAAATAACAATCACTTCATACTACATTAATCCAAAAACACAGCGCTGAAAGCCAGACACCTTCCTACACTAAACTTATTTCCTTGCTGTTTATCTTTTTATTATTTATTTATTTATTTATTTTTGTAACAGAAGTAACTGCTCAGTTTGAACCTCGACTCAAACACACCGCAGCATAAACCCACTGCTTTCCCACTTTTTTTTTACAACAAAAACTCTTTCAAAGCACAAATAAAAACAGATCATTTTCTCGGTGTGATTCAGAGCTCCATCTACTGCCTGCTAACTCATAAAGGATTTCCCAGAGTGCACCAGGCTCATAAAACATACTCACATACACACAGACACTGTGAGAGAGGACTTTATATCAACGGCTAAATCCCACACGGCTCACGGTGTCTCGAAAGGTGTATTTCAGACTGATAATAATAATAATAATAATAATAATAATAATAATAATAATAATATAAAGAAAAATGTAATTAAATAAATTTTATTAATTTAAAATTTAAAACACCACCATCACCACAACAATGTTAAAATAACAATAACAATAATAATAATAATAATAATAATAATAATAATAATAATAATAATAATAATAATGATAATAAAAACTAAATAAATTCTAACACCACTATCACCACAACGAATGTTAAAATAATAATAACAATAATAATAATAATAATAATAATAATAATTGTAACGTGAGCGGACAGGACGAGACAAACGCTGGCTGAGGAGTAGAGGTAATGCTGTTTATTCAATACACTGGTTTACTAGAGAGATAACGTACCAGAGTACGGAGCTAGAGTAGGTCAGAAACCTTGTGGCGTAGTGTGGATATGAGGAATGAATGCGGTATATGAAGGGAAGGCTATGGAGAGGAAACGAGGCACAGGTGGCAATTAGTAAACCGGTGATGAGGAACGCTGAAGCCTGCGGGCGTGGGGAGCTGAGCTGGTCATGGGCGTGACAGTACCCCCCCTCGAAGGACCCGCACAGGCAGGGGCCCGGGAGGAGCCAACGGTCGGGGGCCCCGACGATGACTTGTGAGGACGGCCGCGAGGCCTGGGAGCCGGGCGGTCGGGGTGAGCCGCATGGAACTCCTGGATGAGGAGAGGGTCCAGGATGTCCTTTGCGTCCACCCAGCAGCACTCTTCCGGGCCATAACCCTCCCACTCCACCAGATACTGAAGGCGCAAAGACCTCCAACAGGAGTCCAGGGGGCGATGAACCGTGAAGGTGGAGGTGTCGTCTAGCCCGGCAGGCGGAGGCTGGTCCGCCGGAGACATGTCTGCCAGCGGCCTGGGAATCCACGGCTTGAGGAGGGGGACGTGGAAAGCTGGACAGATCCTAAGGTGAGAGGGCAGGTCAAGGCGGTATGAGACTGAGTTAATCTGTCTGATAATTTTGAAAGGACCCAAAAACCGAGGAGTGAACTGGGTACTTCCCTGGGTCCGACGGAGATCCCACGTGGAAAGCCAGACCCGATCCCCTGGGCGGTAGACTGGAGCGGAGAGCCAGCGCTGGTCGGCATGCCTCTGGTAGCGCCGGATGGCTCGGTCAATGCACTGGTGAACTTGGTTCCATACCTCTTCGCTACGACGAAACCAATCGTCAACAGCCGGGGCGTTGGAAACGGCGGAATCCCATGGGACAAAGGGCGGTTGGAATCCCAGGACGCACTGAAATGGCGTGAGACCGGTGGTGGAATGACGGAGGGAGTTCTGGGCTATCTCCGCCCAGGGAAGAAACTGTCTCCACTCCCGTGGGTTGTGTGTGCAGTAGGCTCGTAGAAACATCTTCAATTCCTGATTGATGCGCTCGCACTGGCCATTGGACTGGGGATGGTAGCCGGACGAAAGACTCACCGAGGCACCCAGCTTCTCCTCGAACGCCCTCCAGACAGCGGAGGTGGTATTTCCATTGGAGAGCGGGAGGTCCGTGACGAAGTCAATGGCTATGTGAGACCAAGGTCATTGTGGAGTCGGCAAAGGAAGGAGTTGATCTGACGGAAGAGTGCGCGGGATTTTACTTTGCGCGCAGACGCTGCAAAATGCCACAAAGCGGTGGATGTCTCTGCGCATGTTGCTCCACCAGTAATGGGCTGCCAAAAGGTGGTGAGTACGGGTCTCACCTGGATGGCCTGAGCAGAGAGAGATATGGGCCCAAGTGATGAGACGGTCACGGAGCTCGGGTGGAACAAACTTCCTGCCCTCTGGGCACTCTGACGGGATGCCTGTTCGGGTGAGGCTGGCATCAAGATCCCATTCGAAGTCCCACTGGACAGCGCCAAGCACGCAGGAAGCTGGGAGAATAGGCTCGGGGACCTCCGGGGCGGCTGAGGTGGGGATGAGACTGCGCGAGAGTGCATCGGCTTTGGAATTCTTGGACCTGGGCCGATAAGTGATGGAGAGCGAGCGGGCTTGGCGGGCGTTCAAACGCTTGGCAGAGCGAAGATATTCCAGGTTTTTGTGGTCAGTGAGTACAGAGAAAGGGTGCTTGGAGCCCTCCAGCCAATGCCTCCATTCCTCCAAGGCCAGCTTGATGGCCAGCAGTTCGCGATCCCCGTCGTAGTTCAGCTCGGCTGGGGAGAGCTTGTGAGAGTAGAACACGACTGGGTGTAACTTAGGAGGGTCGCCAAGACGTTGAGACAGAACTGCCCCGATGCTCACTGATGACGCGTCAACTTCCAGAACGCATGGGCGGTCTGGGTCGGGATGGCCCAGGACTGGGGCTTGAGTGAATGCAGCTTTGAGGGTGGTGAACGCCTGTTCGGCCTCCGGTGTCCAGCGCAGAGCACAGGGGCTGCCCCGCAGGAGGGACGTGAGAGGGGCTGCCGTCCGGCTGAAATCTCAGATGAAGCGCCGATAGATGTAAGCAAAGCTGAGGAAACGTTGGAGGTCCTTGACAGACATGGGCGCGGGCCAGGAGAGGACTGCCGAGACCTTGGAGTTGTCCATAGCCACGCCTGTGGGAGAGATGATGTACCCAAGATAACGGACTGTCTGCGTGTGGAATTCACATTTCTCCGCCTTTACTCTGAGGTGATGTGAGTGGAGCCTCTCCAGGACCAGGCGAACATGGGTGGTGTGCGTGTCGAAATCTGGTGAAAAGACCAATATGTCATCAAGGTAAACTAGCACAAAACGTCCCAGCATGTCCCGGAGGATGTCGTTGACAAATGCTTGAAAGACCGAGGGTGCGTTGGCCAGCCCGAACGGCATCACCAAATACTCGTAATGACCTGAGCTGGTGCTGAAGGCTGTCTTCCATTCGTCCCCCTCTCTCATGTGGATCAGGTTGTATGCATTCCTGAGATCCAACTTGGTGAACCAATGAGCGTTGCGGAGTAACTCGAGAGCCGCTGGCACCAGGGGGAGCGGGTAGGCATACCTGCGAGTGATGAGGTTGAGCCGGCGATAATCTATGGTGGGACGCAGCCCTGAATCTTTCTTGGGGACGAAGATAAAACCCGCTGAGACGGGCAAGGTGGATGGACGGATGAAGCCAAGGCTTAGATACTCAGTGATGTATTCCTGCATGGCTTTCTCTTCCGCCGGCGAGAGAGGATACAGCCGCGCTTTGGGTAGCTGAGCGTCTGGAATGAGGTCAATGGCGCAGTCATAGGATCTGTGAGGCGGAAGAGGCGCCGGCATGCCTTCTCCAAACACAGGTGCCAGATCCAGGTACTCACGGGGCACGCCTGGAGGGAGAGGCGAAGGGCTGGAGACCAGGAGTGAGCTGACCTGAAGTGCTGGACGATGCAGGCAGTGGGTTAGACATTTCGGAGACCAGCGGATGATCTCCCGAGCAGACCAAGAGATGAGGGGGTCGTGAAGATGAAGCCAAGGGAGACCGAGGATGATTTGATGAGCCAGAGAGGTGACGGGAAACAGGGCGATAGACTCCTCATGGATGGCGCTGATGGACAGGTGCACAGGGACAGTGATGCGAGTGAGCAGTCCCAAACCAAGCGGCTGTCCGGTTGCTGTGGTAATCCGCCGGCCCACGGGAAGTGGTGTGCAGGGGATCTTCCATCTGGTGACAATGTGGTCAGCGATGAAGTTCCCCTGGGCGCCGGAGTCAATCATGGCTGTAAGGAAGACCTCGGTATCAGCGATTCGCAAATGAACAGGTAACGTAAAAGAAGGAACTATAGGGGTCAGACTCACCCGGGGTGTGCATGCCGTAGGTCTGGGTAGGAGACCTACCTACCTACCTACGGCGCTCCGCAGAGGAAAGACGAGCATCCGCGACCTCCTTGTCCTCCGGCGGTGGCGACGGATCCCGGACGACTAGCGAGGGAGGAGGGCGCTGGGCTGTGGGCGGCCTGGTCTCGAGGAGTTGGTCGAGGCGGATGGCAAGAGCGATGAGATCCTCCAGTGTGAGGTCGAGGTCACGTCCCGCCAATTCCCTCCGAAGACCGGGACGCAAGCCCTGGTGGAATGCAGTGAGGAGCGTTGGCGAGTTCCAACCACTCTGTGCCACTAGCGTGCGGAACTGAAGGGCGTACTCAGCAGCCGAGCGACGACCTTGGCGGAGATGAAGCAACACTTCTCCAACCTTCTCGTGGATGTTGGAACACCGAGCGAAATGATGACACGAAGCAGCCATAGTCCCTCGCCTCGGCTCCTTGTTGAGACCAGACAGCAGTGGCCCAATCCAGGGCACGGTGAGAAAGGAGGGAGATCACGAAAGCTATGCGGGCTGTATCAGAGTCCGGCGGCGAGTGGACAAAGTACAGTTCGCACTGAAGTAGAAAACCCTCGCATCGGTTCAGGTCACCGTCATACTTATCAGGCAAGGCGACCTTGTAGGGCGATGCACGAGGAGAGCTGTGAGGAAGTGGAACCGAGGCCGGAAGAACCACAGGAGCGGGGGACGGCGGCAGCTGTGACACCCGCTGGGAAAGCTCTTCAACCGTGGGAACCAGGGAGCCGAGCGAGAGTTGGTTGTCCGCTAGAAGAGTGACGGCGCGGGCGACCTCCTGCAGCTGGGCACGGAGCTCGGCGAGTTGGTGTTCCAGGCCCGAACTGGGGCCGGGGTTAGACTCTTCAGCCGCTGTCTCCATGTAGGCTACACCAACTGTAACGTGAGTGGACAGGACAAATGCTGGCTGAGGAGTAGAGGTAATGCTGTTTATTCAATACACTGGTTTACTAGAGAGATAACGTACCGGAGTACGGAGCTAGAGTAGGTCAGAAACCTTGTGGCATAGCGTGGATATGAGGAATGAATGCGGTGGCAGGTGGCAGGTGGCAATTAGTAAACCGGTGACGAGGAACGCTGAAGCCTGCGGGCGTGGGGAGCTGAGCTGGTCGTGGGCGTGACAATAATAATAATAATAATTATTATTATTATCATTATTAAAAAATAAAATTTAAATTAATTTAATTAATAAAAAATATAAAACACCACCATCACCACAACAATAATGTTAAAATAACAATAATAATAATAATAATAATAATAATAATAATAATAATAATAATAATAACAACAACAACAACAACAACAACACCAGGACCACCACCACAATAACAATAATGACAATTAAAAAAAAATACATAAATGAATAAATAAATAAATATTAATAACACCACCACTACAACAACAACAACAACAAAAATAATAATTAACTAATTATTAATAATTAAATTTAATAATAATAATAATAATAATAATAATAATAATAATAACAACAATAACAACAACAACAATAACAATAGTAATAATAATCAGCAGGGACACCATGGCCTGATTATCTTGACCACACCCCAAAGAGCAATAAGACTTGGGAATCCAGTGAACATAAACCAGTCCAGAAATTTGACAGTGTGCGATTCCAGTGAGACAAACCAGGATTTAATGATGCCATTGGACAGGCCATGACCTCCTGGACTTTATGGTGCCAGTAGCTCACAACAGAACATCCTCAACCAACATCTGCTGAGTCTTAGTGTTCTTCAGGCGGATGCTGGACCTGCAGTTGTCGTGTGACAAGACTAGGGGTCTATTAATAATAATAATAATAATAATAATAAAGTTGCTGTTGGCTTATTTACATAGCATGTTTATTTCATGGTTATAAAACAAGCATCACAAGCACAACCCTGATCACAGTGGTGACAAAAAGACAATCTTCATCAATCAATTAATAATGATACTATGATTTTTTTTTTAATCACTCTTGGAATGACATATATGGCAAAATACTGTATAATGACAAGTTTGATCTACACCGCCAGTTACTGTCTGTGTGGTGTTTGGTATGTTCTCCATTGGTATATTTCTCAAACACACGCTCTAGTTACTATAGAATGCTGTTATGTGTTAGGCTGAGAACATATCAATGGACACCACACTACATATCTTAGAATCCCTCAGCCTAAACAGGTCTTCTACCGCAAGCAAACCCGTCAGAGCTACAGACAGTCAGAGAGTCTAAATTCAGAGCCAAAATAAATAAATAAATAAATAAAATCACATCAATAGAAATCCATTCTGCTTCATTTATTCCCAGCTGCTATTTTTGCCACAATGACTGTCGCTTTCTACTAAGATAATGGACCTTGAATTATGACACACACACACACACACACACATGGGTACAAATGAGTTTCAGCTGGCATGTAGCCACTGAGCATGATGATGTGCATTAGTTCATTAAAAGTTCCTGCATGGTTCAACAGATGTGAAATTGTATATATAATGAGAATGATTCAGATTTACACAGATGGACATCAGGAGGCGTCGGGTCACTCTGTGATGTTTCAGCAGACATAGGATTTAAATGCATGTTTCATAGAACATGATAACAGGTCTCATATGTCTCATATGTTCCCTGTTTTCAATACTGTGATATATACATGTTCACCGTCATTTTATGATTTTAACTCTGTGATACACTTGTTATTACATCAGATAGTCTGTTGGTATTGCCTTGTTTGCAGTTAATAAACTTGTTATAACCTTTTGAATTTACCGCTTGGTGTGAGAGAGTTTCATTCAAACAAAGGTCGAGAAAAATAACTTTGAGTTCACTATTCAGACCTAGACCGATCAATTTCGCTGTTCCCTTTCAACTGGTTTTCCGGATCTACCAGTCCACAAACGATCCGGTGGTGCCCCGTTTCTTCATTAAAAATTAATCAATTTAAAGTGTAGTCCTAAGTTTGCTACATATGAAAGCAAACATGGTACGTCTAAAAAGTAAACACAGCCTGGCTTTCTTCCATAACATGTCATTTTAAAAACACTGACTATTCAGTTCCATAACACGTCTTAATATTTCATAGCATCATAATGCCATAACACATTCTGTTTATTCACAACCACAAAAGAGGAAAAGTTGGGGCGGTATGAAAAATGCAAATAAAAAAACAACACAGTGTTCCTTACATTTGCTTTGACTTTCATTTCATTGCAGACAGCAGACAGTTTGAACTCAGACATTTCATGTTTTTTCTGTTCTAATTCATTTCATTTGTTAATAAACATCCATTTCAGGCCTGCAATAAATTCCAAAAACAAGTTGGGACAGAAACAATTTAGGGCTAGTAATGAGGTAAAAACATGAACAATGACGTGATTTCAAACAGTCGATTATAATCATGATTTGGTACAAAAGCAGCATCCATAAAAGAGCTTTTGAGGCATAAAGATGTGCAGAGGATCTCCAGTTTATCAACAAATGTGTAAGAAAATGATCTGTTATACTGATGGGTCTGAGCACAATCCCCGTTCCCACTGTATGATGGTCCATCCCAGGTGCCTCCGAGCCCAGACAAGTCGACGCCCCTTCTGGACATGATTATAACATAAGGCTTCTTTTTAGCACAGTAACGTTTTAAGTGGCATTTGTGAATGTAACTCTGTATTGTAGAGCTTGATTAAGGTTTGATAAAGGAATCCCTTGTCCATGTGGTTCTATCAGCTATTGATGAATGACGGTTCTTGATGCAGTGCCGTCTGAGGGAGCGGAGATCACCCCTCTACAGTTTAGGCTTGTGCTCTTACCCTTTACACTGAAAGTCCTCCAGATTCCTTGAATGGTTTAATGATATTATGCTCTGTAGAGGGAGAAATATGGAAATCCCTTCCATTCTTTCTTTGAGGAACATTTCCTCACACATTTGTTGATAAACTGATGATCCTCTGCCCATATTTACTCCTCAGAGACTTGGCCTTTTGTGGATGCCGCTTTTGTACCAAATCATAATTACAATCACCTGTTTGAAATCACACCATTATTTAGTTTTTTCACCTAATTTTTGGACCTAAATTGTTCTCGTCCCAACGTTTTTTGGAATGTGTTGCAGGCCTGAAATACAGACGTGGATGTTTATTACCAAATGAAATGAAGTTGACCAAAAATAAATAAATAAGAATACATGAAATATCTCAGGTTCAGACTGTCTGCAATGAAATAAAAGTCAAAATAAATGTAAAAAACACTTATTTATTTATTTATTTATTTATTTATTTATTTATTTGCATTTTCCATATGTGCACTCAGGTTTACAGGTCGAACTTATTCATCTATAATATGCTTCAGTCTGAGCTCAGCTTATCAGAACTGCCAGAAGGAGCTGTGAGAAGTGTCCTCGAGACTCAAACTACACTGAGCATCATTAACGAAGTATCAACTCACACTAAAAGTCATGAAATAACACACACACACACACACACACACACACACACACACACATACTGATTACTTAGCCATCCTTACTGAATCCTCCCCAGATTATTTTCATAAGGTCAAGAAATTGTTTTTCCGATTGAACGGATGGAAAAATAATCATTTTCAGTTTTGCAAAATGAAAAGCGCTTCGGAGCCACTTGACTGCCCCAACACTCCAAACAACAAATACATTAGGATGAATTTGACATATCCTGCACTGGGCTATTAACAAGTCCATTTCAAGACTTTACAGAAATATCGCCTGGAAATGTGCTTAAACCAAACACAGTGTTAGGCTCTTTCCATTTTTTGAAAATCAGCTGAACTGTAACGACTATGGTCGCATCGCCTTCCTTGTCCAGCAGAGGGAGGCACAGCTACCTGGAAATGCCTTAATATACTTTCCCCCTAGAATTTATCTGGCTAATCAATCATGATCACCAGCAGATGTGGGGAACGCTATTTCAGTGTCTCCAAACCAACACCATTCGCTGCACCTTTGCAGAGGTGCAGCCAGTACGGTATGGTAAGGGATTTCTATATCCCATTATGTGTTTGTTAAAAAGAAAAAGTGATTTGGAGAAAAAAAAAAAAAAACTAAATCAAAGGTTAACAAGGAAAAAGGGAGGACAGGAATTTTGAAAATAGTGACACTGAATTGGGAGAGAGAGAGAGAGAGAAGTGTAGTCAGAAGGCAGATAATTAAGATTACAGTGGTGTCTTAGGCCACCAATAGATGATCATATATAAATTTTATAAAAATTTATATAAAAAGTATCTTTATTAGAATACAACCAGAAAATACAGGAAATGTGTATGCAGTATTAAAAACTGATACAAAAACCCCCAGAAAAAACAGCTTCTATAGGCTACAACGGTAAGCATTTAGTGTTTCCTCCCCTTACACTTGAGCAACAGCAGCATCTGGCAGACTCATCGAGATGCCAAGTTGCTTCTACAGTCTGAAGAAACTTTATCAGAAACAGTGTTTTTGGAAGGGTATCAGCCAAGAAACCACCTTTTCAGAAGTGGAACAGGCTGAAAAGGTTTAGATACGCTAAATCTTACAAAGATTGGAGTGGAGGACATTTCATGTCTGCAGTGTCTATTCTGTTGAGTGTTAACTGTCATATATTTATATTCTTAGTTTAGTTCACTTAGTTTAGTTTAACTATCTTTAATGTTTATTGTTTTGTGTATCTTGGGTAAGAGAGTAACGTAATTTAGATTCTCTGTATGTCTTGTATATATGCAGAATTGACAATAAAACTACTTGACTACTTGACTTGACTTGACTTGAAGATCAGTAGAAAAGAGGATTATGGAGTCACAAGTCTTAGTTTGAATTTATTTCTGTCCAAACATCAACAATCTGTTATATCTGGTCATGGTCATTATAACATAATGAACCAGCCAATCTAATGGTGACCTAAGACTTTTGCACAGTACTGTACATTTAGAGAAGAATATAAGTCTGAAAAATGACAGTAAGATGGGAAAGCTTAAAGTTCTGGGCTCTGAAGAACTGTGAAAGTGTTTTGCAAAAACTAGACTTGAGTTTGTTTAACTGTGGCCTAGGTCTACTAAAGATTGGGTTTGTTTGTTTGCAAACAAAGAAGAAAGACCTTGGCTCCCATCACTGTCCCTTTTTACACAACATGCCTTATTCACTTTTCAAAGCATTTATATAACCCAATAAACGTCCTGTTTATTTCAATATCTGTTACGGTGTTGCCAATAGAAAAACCAGGTGAACCATGTAACGAAAAAAAAAGGCTTTTTAGGACCCAATCGCAGTTAGCTCCAGAAGAAGATGGTGAACCAAAAATATAACTAAATAATAAGAAACTAAACAGGAAATAACACTGCGCCTGGATTATGGCTGGCAGCAGGGGATTCAACCCTGATCGCTCACCTCAGGGTCCAGAGCTCTAGCGTCTCTCTACGATTAATCGTGAGCTTGAAAAGAACTATAAGGGGCAGAAACAAGCGGCACGCGGAGAGGACTCAAAAACAAAACCGCTCCTTTCAATACTAAATGAAAGGAGGAGCCAGACCACACGCGTGCTTCAAAGTGCCGTGGCAGGCGAAAATATAAAGATTGAATAAAGAAAACAAAATCTGAAAGCGCTCGGCTTAAAGTGCTGAGCCTTATGCAATCAGCGTACGCACTCAGCTTAGCTTGGGCCGGTGCATGCGCAGCGCGGTGAGATCCCGAGCAGAGCCGAGCGGGACGTGTCACGTGGCAGCCCTCGGCAGCGTGACGCGGAGGGAGAGGAGCAAGACTGAAAAAAGACCTCTCAAAAAGCGCGATCGCGGGTGGGAGGTGCCAATTCCCCGATCCAGAAGGGGGAGAAGGGTGTTGTTTTAAAAAAGCCCGAAGAGGCACATCACCAGTAAAGCTCAAGAGGGAGCCGCGAACTGTCGCGAGGGACCGTCGAGGATTAGCAGCAGGATCGGTCCCTACGCTAACAAGCTATGCCCTGATGTCACCTCCGGCCTCCTAGCCATACCGTGGCTGCGATTCTACAAAAATCACAGTCTACTACTATTGTAATGTTATTCACATCCGAATCAAAATTAAAGCAAGCAAACCCTTGCGACACCTGCTGACAGAGAATAATACCGCAGTTTTGAGAAGCTTAAAGTAACATGGCCTGAGTCTGGCAGCATATTCATGCAAATAGGAGCAAAACAGTTTGAAACTAAGTTGTACCGGTGTGATTTTCAACATTTAAGGATGCCAGGTGATAAAACGCACATATCTAGGAAAAGTCATAAAAGCAGGGTGCTGGAATTTGATCGAGTGCTAAGATTAAATTTCTTTTGGGGTCACTGCGATCATATGACCACTGCTCCACGCTCATCGGTATAAGTAGGTCAAATAAGCATGGCGCTTCTAGTACGACGTCACAGCGATCAAATGACAGGGAGTTGGCACCTCTAGAACGCTATTAACCCTAAACCATAAATGAGGCGACGTACAAGACGGGTGAGGTCTCTCAGGTGTCTGCCTCATATAAAGCGAGAGGATGTGGCACCTGGCTGGGCTCGAGCATGCTCTTACATACACGTGCCAGCAGGTGTCGCAGATTGCGCAATCAGCGCTAAATGAGCATCAAGCATGTCCAGGTTGAAAAGTGAGTAAATGCTACCCTCTAGCATCGGGAAGTGCGTCTCCTAATAATATCCTGCCATATTTGTAAGGACGCTGCTATTTATGGATATACCGGCAGGACACAGGACGGGCTCGATGGCGAGTTTAATTACCTCATCAACACCAATCAGTAGGAAAGTGGACACATGCACAGCAAAGCAATCATGACAATCATACACCTTCATAACAGGTTCTACTTCCATAATGTCCATTCCATTAGTTACCTCTATAACATCGACAAGAAAGTTTTACTTCCATAACATGCCCCATTCATTTCAATAGTATTTTCTTATTCTTTCTTATTCTTTATTCTATTTATCACTTATGCTATAAATATTTCTATATTGGTTGAGAAGTGTTTTTGTATTTATGATAACGACATGACTTTTTCACACAATAAATGGTATCGCTCCATTATGCACACAAAAAGGCTTTCATAGCCTACTTTTGGGTGGTGTACCTCTTGGTGAGAGACCGTTGACTGCTAGACATGCTCCACAACGCACTCAAAGACATTTTGCCTCGTTGACAGACTTTGATATACTTAATTTGCCTGAGGCAGCACACTGACTCATCTGCTGGTGTGATGATTTGGGGAGCCATCACATACGACGGTACATGGTCACGCCTGGTAGTGATACGAGAGACACTAACGGGTCAGCGATATGTACATCCATGTCTTGCCTCTCATGACAGGGCTTCCAACTTGCATTCTTCAGCAGGATAATGCTCGCCCACACACAGCAAGGGTTTCCCAAGAATGTCTCTGCCAGATTGCAACACTTCCTTGGCCTGCCCGGTTGCCAGATTTATCACCAATCAAGCAACATCTGTAAGCGGCCAACAGGGTAACTAGAGCCTTCTTTCAATTGTACAGCTTTCCCCAATAAATTAATAAATTCGCTCTAATATTATATTCACCTACATACATCATCATTACATTCATACACATAAAGATTCATTCGATTCCAACAACTCCTTTTTGGTGAGCTATTTTTTGTCAATGCGTGTAAAAAAAAGAACATTATGGAAAAGATAACATACTTGCTAAAGGAATCGCCACACCAACTATCAACTTGCCAAAAGATCTGTTTGCTTTGTGCAAGAAGTGCCACCTAGTGTCCATCGTGTCAGTAACAGCGTCCTTGCGTCCTTGTTTGTCAGCGCCCTCAACGCACTTTTGAGACACTTTAAGTAAATCCAGCATAGCACTACGACCGGTGCTCTGCATTTCTTGGTACATTTAGGCCAAACGAGGTGATTTTAGTACTAAGGCAGGGAAGGGAATTGTTACTGCTGCATAGCAACAACTCATTTTTGCGAGCCTACTTTTTGGTGAAGTCAGGGCTTCTTTGATATTTTGTTTCTTTATTTATTGTGGAAACCTGTAGTATAAAAGCAATAGATCACTCGAGGTTGTGTGTTATCGCAAAACAACATCATGGCTGCGATGATCTATGGCACTCGCCTTCGGCTCACAATAACACACAACCGTGAGTGTTTTAATGCTTAAATATTTGTTTATAATGGCAAAACTACTTCCATAACATGTTCTGTTCACATGAAATGTTACAGCTGCCATCAGCACATTCCATAACATCCCCTGTTTAATAATAAAGCCAAGGGAGCAAGAGAGAAAGAGAAAGAGAGAGTTGTGTAAATGAGCAGTGCTTCAGACGGACTGTCGAGACTGGCACAGAATTCCATTACAGGCCTTTCCTGACTGACAGCGCACACACACACACACACACACACACACACACACACACACACACACACACACTAGCCTGATATCTAAATGTTACCTGGTACTTGGGCAATTTCAAGTGTATCACAGAGAACATTAGAGTGGCAGGACAATTAAAGAGGTTTACAAACACACACACACACACACACACACACACACACACACACACACAGTTTGTTTCACTATCAAAGTCAGGACTTTGCACATACATAATGATAAATATAGCTAATTAATCCCTAACCCCAACCCTAACTGTATTTGTGTGTTTATGTTGAGTTGCGTTGTTTTTGTTTGCTCTTGTATCTGATTGTATCTGACCCCACCTCCGCATTGACCCAAATTTGAATGCCAACAATCCCTTCTGGTTGGGTCAGGTGTCACATGCAGATGATTGGTTGGATCATCCCTGGAACAGCAACCTCTGCCCAGCCCTATGAAGGACTGCCATTCCTTCCAAGGGATAAGCGCCGGAGCCCCCCAACCCTGAACATGAAAAGCAGGATTAACATATTTAAAAACATTGAAATAAAGTGAGTTTAGTCCAAATACAAAAGAATTAAGCTTGAGTATTAAATTCTTTATTTTCTTTCATGAAGTGGTGAGAAAGGGATTAGTGAGAAAGGGGTAGGTTCATTTTAATTAACACTTAAACAATAAATAAGGCTTTTTTTGTTGTTTGGCTAATGAGAACATGCACACTAGTGCTTAAACACACACACACACACACACACACACACACAGGAAACAGCAATATAAATAAATAAAGCGTAAAATAAACAGCGGCGATTCTTTGGAGAGCAATTTTATTCACTCCTCTTGTCAAGTGGAGCAAAGAGCTTAGTGTCTAACTCAAATTATTATTGTAGCTTCCTGCCAACTCATCATCAAAACACACACACACACACACACACACACACACTTTAATTTTGTCCTCTACAAAAACAGATAATACATTCTTGTAATACAAAGCTCAAATAAAACGTACTTAGCTTTACCGGAACTGGAAGGAATATGAACATTGGGAGAACATGTTAAACTCAGGAGCTGTGCAGCTTCTGTTCTTGTATAGCATCTTTCAGACACCACCAAGCCAAAAACTTTGTGATATGATGAGCAGATTAAACACTGAATACATTAAAACCACTAGAACCACATATACACAAACACACTCTCGATTTTTATACTTAGGGGAGCTGGGGCCCAACCAGCAGCACGGGGTGTAAGACGAGACCCTGCCTGGAGAGCCCGCTGGCCAAACATGCACACTCACACTGGGACACTTTATAGACACTGACTGAGGAAACTCATGCATTTTGAATGTAGGCGGTAACGGGAGTACCGGAGAAAACCTATACAGAAGGGGAGAACATGCAAACTCCACAGGGGCAGCTGTTGGGTCAAATTGTGTGATTCAGCTACAATATAAGATAATATCTAGCACCTCAGGTAGATCTCTTATTACAAAAGACTCACCAGATTATTAGTCTTTTCTCCCAATATAGGACAGTACATCTTTGGGAAACATGTCCAGGTTCCCATCTCATCGTGAACCAAAATAGATCATTAATTTTCAACACCAGGGCAATTTCTTAAAACAAGGCAAAGACAAAGACAAATATTTATCCCACCATAAAGGAAAAGGACCAACACCTCGATAAAAAACTCATGATGGAGCCACAGCTTTGGGTCCCTGCTTGGACCTTTTGGACCATGATTTGAGGGACAAGTTCTTAAGCCCAAACTGTAATCTACCTTCTGTAGATGAAGCACAAGAGAAATCCTTTATCTAAACGTACGAAGGCTTACGAAGCCCAAGATTCAGGAGTCTACCTACAATAACAGGATTAAGAAAACAGTTTCAGTTCATGACTCAAGTTTTGCTCAAATCATTCTGAAAAACTGAGTTTTTTAGACACTTATAGACAAATAAACAAAAAGGGAAAATTGCAAAAATTGAGTTTTAGGAAACACCCATCAAGTTATATGTACCTCAAGTTCAAGCGAGTCTTTTGGTGTCAAGCTTGGACGATTAGGAATAAGGACTCACAAAACCAGTAAAGATCATAAACACAAAATTCAGTGCTGCAAAAAACATAATATACTGAAGCAATCCCAAATGAAGTAAGTAAAAAGAAGAACCTGTTAATTTTTTGGGAAAAATCAAGCATCAAAAAATCTCTTTATGAACATCAGAGGCATCATCATGCCCCAGTAAAATTTTGGTGGTAAAAAGTCGATTTTATCCCAGATTGCTGAGCAGGACTACAGGACTTGCCACACAAAATCACTACAGGTACTACATTTCCCATAGTGCCCCAGCATCTTTATAAAAGACTGAGTGGATAATGCTCTGAGTTAGAGCCAGGTTCTTTCAGTTTTTCACATAGAGTAATGGAAAGCTGCAAATATTTAAAATTAAGAAAGGTAAAAAGAACTCATAGCTTGGTGTTTTGGCTACTTATAACTGTATAACCTCTCAAAAGTACGTATTAGAGCACTAAAGCAGGAAGGTTACGTTTGCATAAACAAAATGAATAAATGAATCCATCCATGGCAGAGTAATGCAAATCAATTCATCTACTTAGTGTTTAGCTAGCAGGCTTATTTTTCATGCACAGTGTTCCTACAACTGATTGGCAAGCAGAGGGGTACAGCTGTGTCCCTCTAAATTACCCTCTAAATATCCCCCAAACAAAAAACATTTAGTTCATTATCATTTACAAAAAAATAAAAAATTAAAACAGAAAAATACAAGGAAGAATTATCAGCAAAGACATCAGAAAAACTCGGATCCAGAAATCAGATAACTATTGTCCAAAAGCTCAAAAAACTCAGTTCAGGAACGACTGGTCAGATAAAAGGTAAATAACAACAGAAAAGGGCAGGGTCATGCACAGGTACTGCCAGCTTACTGAAACTGACCCTTAAGGGTAAATCCAGAGTGGAAAGTCACACCCTCGGGCCAAGACGGTACCAGGGAGCTCAGCTTAAATGCTTATCCGCCACCCTTTTGACTCTGGCTCTGGACCTTGGAGTCTTTTAGCCAGGCAGGTGGTGATGACATGACTTCTCACTCCACAGTAAAGTCAGGAGCTGGTCTCAATCTGTTGGCATCTCAGCGGGGGTCAAATCAATCGGCATTCTGTCGGTTTTAGAGGAGTGAGAGGTTCTGTCAGGATGGGAAGGCTAGGATTGGTGTAGGAATGCTTTGCCTATGTCTGTCAGGCCTGCTGCGTCCTCGGCTTTGTTTCGGTTTGTTGATTAGTTCTGTTTAACTGTGATTATTATTTTATTCCTGCTTGTGTATGGCATTTTGATGATTGTCCAGCATAACTGACATCATTTATAGAGAGTCTGGTAGCTGTGCTTGCATTTATTTGTATATAAATATGCTGTTATCTTGATATTTCTTTATTTTTAAGTTGACAGTAGTTCCGCTTCCCCTGGCTGCTCATTAACAGCTTAGGAGGCTGTGCTTCTGGCGGATTATTTAAGTGTTTGTTTGGTCCCAGATAACTGTAAGTGTAGGTGTAGCTTGTTGTGGGATATATGCCATAGTTCAGATAGCCAGCCTGTTGCTGTGTAAGCCTCAGTTTGTAGTTTCTTTTCTTCTTCCTGACCCCAGGGACGGATTGTGAGCCTCTGTTTGGTTTTTGTCTTTTTTAGTGTGTTGTGAAAGCAAACATTATTGTTCTTAAGTATTATTATCTTCTTTATCTTTATTATTTCATCTGATTTCTGGAGCCGCTTCTCCTCCTACAGTTTTCGATACATCGACACCCGTCTGGTCTGGTCTGGTCTGGTGATGTGTGCTTGTATACAGCTATTCGGTCGGCCCCAATGATAATGAATGGGAAACACTTAATTTTTAATTGGAGCTTGAAATTTTGCAGGATGATTCAGCATAATGGAAGAGGGAGCCTGTGCTCCAGATGCCAATCAGACCCCCAACGTAACCAATGGGAAAAATAAAATGCCTGAGCTAGAGACACGACATTTTGCAGGATGACTTGGCTCATATTTGGAATTGGGTTTTTGTGCTTGTGGCACCGATCAACCCTGGGGTGGCAGCTCTTGGGCCCTTCAAAGTCATGAATGGGAAAAATAAAATTTTCAGCTGGAGACACGGGATTTTTGCAGGATAATCCAGATCATAATAGAATAGAGTGTTTGTACTTCTGGAGCTGATGCAAGTTTTTGCAGCAGCAGAAAACGCACTACACAGTTTCTGCGAGAACTGCACAACCTAGTTTATGATTAGTATTTTTGTTTGTTTGTTTTTTTGCCAATGAAGAATTTGAATGGATATTGCTCTGCCCCTTGCTCCTTAGTGTAATGAACCTGCATGATTTATTGGCTGTTGGTACTGTACTGAGGTACTGGTTTCTCTGGGTGGAGTTCCCATGGAGGTGTAGTTATTTTTATGAGCTGAGGCTCATTTCTTTTGACATTTGGCTCGGCACCATTGCCACCACTCGTTCATCATCCCCAGAAGCACTGTTTAACAACCAGCCGATCAATGTATGTTCGCTTTAACCGCCAAGGTCTTAACAATTATAACAAATTAGAATAGGAAATAAAAATCTGTCTTTTAACTCTGGAGGTTGCAGCCGTAAACAGCTGGTCAAATAAAAAAAAAAGGTTTAGCATGTGTATTTTTGGTATTTTTGGCCACAAACATTATTTATGTCATACCCTGGATGTTTTGTTTACACATTTACATTCATGAATATTGAACGGACACAAGCAGAGATATGAAATTAAAAAGTCTGCATTCTGCTTAACACCATAAGCTCTGTGCTGCTTCATCTACATATTCCTGGAAGTACTGAGTGCCGGTCATGTGACCGCTGTGACTTCCTACTAGTAGCTCCGAGCTGGATTTACATACTTAAATATTTAAAGTGTTTAAAAATTTATACTGCATTGCCTGTTCTGGAAAGGAGTATTTCTTCAAGTGGACTCATTCCTCTCCTGGTTGTGTGCAGCCAGTGAGGTGTTTATTTTTGGTTATAGTCCATCGTGTGTGTTGCTTTTCACTGAAAACCACAATGTTGTGTATTTTCTGGAGGGAGTGGTGTGTAGAAAATTTCGGATGCTGTGTAGATGGTAGGGTTATACTCATGTTTCAGTGCTATCTCTGACACATTTATCATATGCATGTTATCTTGTGAAAATACCCTTCATATTTTCAATACTATGGTAATGTCCAGGCAAAGACCATTTCGATCAGCGACCTGTTTCACAGAACGCAATGCATTAAGCCTCTATATGATCTACCAGCTGTATAACTGAAGGACATCTGTCTAAACACAGGCTGGAAAACCAAGACAAAAATATACAGATTCTCTGCAGAAAGTTGGAGAAGGACTAAACGAGGTTATCCACCTACCATATACCGTACCATATTACCGTATCATGTCGTGCTATTCCCTGACGTCTCAGATCTTACTTGGCCTTTGCTTTAACATCAGCTCATCATGTCACTGGCGGCCACTACGTACGTCATCATAAGTCATCACACAAGCCAGAGTGTGAAGCTGGAGTGGTGTTAGCATTAAGTCCCAGTGCGCCCGCTGTCCTTTTGCGCTAATCCTGCTCAGAACAAGCAAATGCCACATGCACACTTCAAAACACACTGAAGCGAGGTGGCACTAGGCTAAGAGGCTTAAGAGACAAGAGCAACTCCCAGATCACTCAAGTGTGTATGAATGTCTGTGTGTAGACATAAAGCAGGAGCAGCAGAACACCAAAGCATCTGTCATTATAGTGGGAAAAGTTCCTGGGTGAAATATTACTCATAAAAAGGTTCTTATAGAGACTATATGGAAAAATAAATGCTGTATGACAAACGATGGATTCAAGGACACTAAATAAAATAGGGAACGGAAAACTAAGCATATAATTCAATTTTAAACGATCACTTATCTAATGTACCGAGTTGTTTGATTTACACACAAGTCCTAAAAGTAGAATAGTAAAGAGAACCCGATTAAAGAAATGAGATAAAAATGTTTTACCTGGTCATTTATTTCTTGATTAAAAATGATCCAATATTACATAATTGTCAGTGATAAAACAATGGGAACCTCTAGGATTAGCACTTGATTTGAAGGTGTTTCAATCAATGGGACGATCAATCAGATGTGAGTGGACACCCTGATCTGACCTTCATTGCATGTTTGTGGAAGTGTATCATGGCACGATAGTAGGAGATATCTGAGGACCTCAGAAAAAGAGTTGTTGATGTAACTATAAAAGGATACAAAACCACCAAGAGTTTGAACTTGACCAATCCACAGCCAGACAGATTGTATAGAAATAGACCAGTGTTACCCTCCGCAGAAGTGGTTTACCAACAAAGATCACTCCAAGAGCAGGAAAGAAACAAAAAAAGGAAACCAAGGTAACTTCTAAGCAAGTAAAGTTCTCATTGCTTAGTTAGTGTTATTGAGATTATCATCAGGAGAACACTGAACAACAATGTCATGAATGGCAGGAATTTAAGGAGAAAGCCACTGCTCTCCAAAAAGAACTTTACAGAAGGTAAAACATGGTGGTGGTTTCATATCATGGTTTGCTGTATTGCTGCATCTGGAACACATTGGTTTGTCATCGTTGATGGAACAATTAATTTTGATTTATTGGAGCAAATTATAAAGGAAAATATCAGGACATCTGTACGTTCTGTCAGGAGATTATGGGGTCATGCAGCAAGACAATGAAGCACACCAAGAATGGTTAAAGAAGAATAAAGTTCATGTTTTGGAATGGCCAAGTGAAAGTCCTGACCTTAATCCAATGGAAATGTTGTGGAAGGACCTGAAGTGAGCAGCTAATGTGAGGAAACCCACCAACATCCCAGAGCTGAAGCTGTTCTGTACGGAGGAATGGGCTAATATTCCTCCAAGTCGCTGTGCAGGACTGATCAACAGCTACAGGAAACATCTAGCTGCAGTTATTGCAGATGCTGAAAGCAAAAGTTCACATACTTTTGCCAGTCACATATATGTATTTTTGGACCATTTTCCTAATATATTATGGTATTATTATTGTTTCATTTGTTTGCTTTGGTTCTCTCTAACTACTTTTATCGCTTGTATGAAAATCTGAAGATGTATTCTTAAGATATTTATGAACATATATAGAAAACACAAACCCTCATTAATTCATCTATAGTATGTTTGAAGTTTAGACAGAATTTGTCTATTTTTACCATAATTATTACATCAGTCTATTTCAACGGTTGCAGGATCATGTTCTTGCAGATGAGTGTGCAGAACTGATGATGCTATTCAAATGCAATCAGAGGAGGTTGGAAACATCTGCAGAACAATCCCGTAACACGAAGCTGATGCAGTATGTGTGCATGCGGTGATCATATTAGGAACCGAGAGACAGAGGCATTAGTAAAGACTAAGATACAACAATAAAAAGGGGATACGGAGCAAGAACGAGACGATGATGACTCAGATCCAAGACTTCTTTATTCATCATCACTCAGTGAAATCTCATCGATCCTGCTCTTTCCTCGCTCTCAGTATCTTCCTCGGTTCCTCGGTGGATCAAGTCTCTCATACGCCACTTGCACGGCTACTACATCAGCCACACGGTCTCGCCTGTGTTTATTCTTTCCCAAGTCTTTGATATCATGTCTCTCCTGATTGCACTTGGATATCGTCATGATGTCTTCGGTCTCCATAACTTTTACCCACACACACCACAAGAGAAGTCAGAAAGAGAAAAAAGATATGCACATGGGAACCTGCAAATATCTCCGGCCTCATAAAGAATCTGTGTGGAAATCTGTGGCATCTTTTTTTTTACTGTATTTGAATACGATTATCAAGTCTCCAAGTCTCACAGATGAAGGCTGCTCGAGGGCCCAAGAGTGCCGGCGTGGCAGATCTGGGATTTAAGACCTCAACCTTTGTTCTTTATAGTCCAGAGCTTCTACCACCGAGCCTCCACCCTTGAACTCCAGCTGAATCGTGGCCAGTTAGAGGAAGAGTGGATACAGCTGACAGGAACTGTTTCATGAACATTTATAAAATGTTGCCTGAATTCAAGGGTGGAGTTTTACAACTATGCATTATTTTCACTTTATATAATAATAAGTCCTTCTCGAAAGCTGCTTTTACCTCCTGAAAATATCCATATATCAACATCAACGCTCATACATATGCAAATGTAGGGTGTCTCATACAATATATCACTGAGTGAGACAGGGACGGTGACGACAGAGTGGAAAGCAAAGAAGAGAAATATGAGGAATTCTGAGGTGAAAGTTCTTGTCTTATACACTAGCCAACCATTTTGGTTTCATCATTTTGGATTTGAGTCCCTGAGCTATTGTGTCAGAGACTGAAGATGTAGCAGCTCATAATGTTACAGGTAAAAATGTTAGAGATTCCAGCCATATTTAAGGCTGTAAACATTTGGTAAGGTATTGAAGATGCAAGAAAAATGCAGTGTTTATTACATTTACTTTGACCTTCGTTTAATTGCAGGCAGTATGAAGCTGAGATATTTCACATTTTGTTTGGTCATCTTGTTAATTTCCAGTCTGCTATGCTTTCCAAAAAAGGTTGGAACAGGACAATTTAGGGCAGGTAATGAGGCAAAAAACTAAACAACACTTAAGCAAGCCTAAACTGAAGAGGCACTGCATCAAGAACCGTCATTCATCAATAGCTGATAGAACCACATGGACAAGGGATTACTTTATCAAACTTTTATCAAGCTCTGGAGTACAGAGTTGACTGTGGTGACTGTGGTGGCCTAGTGGTTAAGGTGCAGGACTATGGACCAGAAGGTCCAGGGTTCAAATCCCAACTCAGCCAAGCTGCCACTGTTGGGTCCTTGAGCAAGGCCCTTAACCCACAATTGCTTGGATTGTAAGACTGTACCAATTGTAAGTCGCTCTGGATAAGGGCGTCTGCTAAATGCTGTAAATGTAAATGTAAATGTAGAGTTACATTCACAAATACCACTTAAAACGTTACTGCCTTCAAGACGATATCTTTATCAGAACCATCCATGCATTTATCAACAAGAGAATGTAAAACCACATGCTGCACACATTACAAAGAAGAGGGTATGGGAAGAAGAGGGTATGGGAACTAGACTGGCCCACCTCCAGTAGAAAATGCATGGACAATTTTGAAACAAAACAAGGGGAACACAACGACCCTGTACTGTTACACACCTTAAGACGTGTTTGCACAAAGAATGGAACAAAATAAAACCTGACACTAAATCACTTGGTATACTCGGTGACAAAACGTCTTTTAAGTGTGGTGAAAAAGAACGGCAACATTACAAAGTAGTAAATGCTTTATCGTCCCAATTTCTTTTGTAATGTGACGCAGGCCTGAAATTCAGGAATGGAAGTTGACTAGACAAAAAAGAAAAAAAGAAAACATGAAATGTCTTGGGTTCATACTGTCTGCAGCGAAATGCAAGTTACAATAAATCTAAGAAACACTGCGTTCAGGAAACCAAACATTGCTTCAATATCTGTTTTCAAACTTACCAAAGTGACGGCTAAGAATTTCTGGGATCCCAACACTTTGTAGGCAAAGTTCACATTTTATTGGCATTAAATATTTTTGTAAGTCTTGTATTTATCTTATTTATGTAAGTCATTATTTGCCGTGATCTTCCAGTAGCGCCAATAAAACCTACTTTGCCAGGGATAACACAGCACTGAGTGTAGCTGATCTATAGATCTGTGAATGTGCGTAATTGTTTCACAGTGGTTGGCATCCTGTAATTACTCCTCATTAATACCTATAACGAGTTACCCTTTCAGGCGGGGACAGGAAAAAATAATCTCTAAGCTGCAAATTGTTATTTGGAGCAATACATTTTAAATGAGTCTAAAAATAAATATCGTTACATTTTAAAGTGTCTCATGGCCGTGTTTTCTATATGCAATTATTACAGAGCTGCATCATTTCATACAGTATGAAGGGTTTACTGTAGAGCGCCGATTTCTAGCTGTGATTTCTACAGTCCTAATAGTGACACCAGTGCTTACTGTCTCTAAAATGTCACTTACTTTTCATGTAACACAGTGCTGAAGAGCAAATGAACTTCTCTGCTTTGTTGCATGCATTAAAGGTAATAAACTTTGTCACAAAAGTCAAATCTGCTCTGTCCTGTGATCTAAACTATTAACTTCTGCGTCAGTAGTTATGTGTCCTGTCTAATATGTGTACAGTGGTGCTTAAATGTTTGTGAACCACTTTAGAAGTTTCTATATTTCTGCATAAATATGAGCTAAAACATTATCAGATTTTCACACAAGTCCTAAAAGTAGATAAAGAGAACCCAGTTAAACAAATGAGACAAAAATATTATACTTGGTGATTTATTTATTGAGAAAAATGATCCAATATTACATGTATTAGTGAGCGGCAAAAAGTAGGGATGTGGACCCTGTGGCTTGTTCAGTATCTGCTGAAAAGAAAGGACCACCCCTGTGCAGCAATAACTGCAGCTAAACGTTTCCTGTAGCTGTTGATCAGTCCTGCACACCGGCTTGCAGGAATTTTAGCCCATTCCTCCGTACAGAACAGCTTCAGCTCTGGGATGTTGGTGGGTTTCCTCACATTAGCTGCTTGCTTCAGGTCCTTCCACAACATTTCCATTGGATTAAGGTCAGGACTTTGACTTGGCCATTCCAGAACATGAACTTTATTCTTCTTTAACCATTCTTTGGTAGAACGGCTTGTGTGCTTAGGGTCGCTGTCTTGCTGCATGACCCACCTTCTCCTGAGATTCAGTTCATGGACAGATGTCCTGACATTTTCCTTTAGAATTCTCTGATATCATTCAGAATTCATTGTTCCATCAATGATGGCAAGCCGTCCTGGCCCAGATGCAGCAAAACAGGCCCAAACCATGATACTACCACCACCATGTTTCACAGATGGGACAAGGTTATTATGCTGGAATGCAGTGTTTTCCTTTCTCCAAACATAACACTTTTCTTTTATTCCAAAAAGTTCTATTTTGGTCTCATTCGTCCACAAAACATTCTGCCAATAGCATTCTGGCTCGTCCACGTGATCTTTAGCAAACTGCAGACGAGCAGCAATGTTCTTTTTGGAGAGCAGTGGCTTTCTGCTTGCAACCCTGCCATGCACACCATTGTTGTTCAGTGTTCTTCTGATGGTGGACTCATGAACATTAACATTAGCCAATATAAGAGAGGCCTTCAGTTGTTTAGAAGTTACCCTGGGGTCCTCTGTGACCTCACCAACTATTACACGCCTTGCTCTTGGAGTGATCTTTGTTGGTCGACCACTCCTGGGCAGGGTAACAATGGTCTTGAATTTTCTCCATTTGTATACAATCTGTTTGACTGTGGATTGGTGGAGTCCAAACTTGATTAATTCTATTTACATTATTCCTTATGGGAAACATTTGCTTTGTACTCGTCGCTTGTGGTTGTCGGATTAGCCCTTCTGGAACGAAGTAACAACATGAACTGAGGTATCACTGGATTCTACTGTCTTAAACTCTGGTCCACCACCTAAAAAAATTGCACCCAGTTTGTGGAGGAGCGAATAATGCAATAATAATATTAACTTTTTACAGTCTAAACTCTTTAGAGATGGTTTGTAACCTTTTTCAGCCTGATGAACATCAGCAACTCTTTTTCTGAGCTCCTCAGAAATCTCCTTTGTTCGTGCCATGATACACTTCCACAAACATGGGTTGTGAAGAGCAGACTTTGATAGATCCTTGTTCTTTAAAGAAAACAGGGTGCCCACTCACACCTGATTGGCATCCCATTGATTGAAAACACCTGACTCTAATTTCACCTTCAAATTAACTGCTAATCCTAGAGGGTCACATACTTTTGCCACTTACTAATATGTAATATTGGATCATTTTCCTCAATAAATAAATGAGCAAGTATAAGATTTTTTGTCTCATTTGTGTAACTGGGTTCTCTTTATCTACTTTTTGTGTTAAAATCTGATGATGTTTTAGGTCATATTTATGCAGAAATATCCAAGATGGAGACGAGGCTCAGAAGAGGCTCTTGTTTCTCCTGATCTGACACACCCAAGAACAACAGAGTCATCAGAACCTTTCCCAGTCAGGATCAGACTTGGTCCTGCAGGCTATCCTCTGGTAGGTGTTTGTGTTCACCAAAACATGAATGGAGAAGGTCAACGGAGGGTGCTGCGGAGAATATGGTGTGCCTCTTCTGCCAATGAGTATCCCAACCTCGACACCCATTTAGGTGACTCTGTCTGAAGCAACAAGCCTTCTGTCTGAGCCGCATCCCATCCTTCTGATTGCATTTGAGGCTGAACTAAAATATTTCTACCTTCCTGTCTAGGTGGGTCGGTGAGAGGGGAATCGAAGAGGACATGGCATCCTCTGTAGATCGGTTGAAGCAATACGCAAACTGAAATGGATCAAGTGTGAAGTGGATGGTTGCTCTTTATATGTTTCATGAGTAACGGCTCGAAGCACTTTATGATGATTGGAGCGAGTGCTACAGGTCAGTGGTTTCTGTAGTAGGACACAGCGAGGCAGGATGCAGGCAATTTCTTTAGAACAGAGATGATGATGGTGTTCTTAATGCACTTAGGATTAAATGCCTGGCTCAAGTAGATGCTGCAAGATGGTGTGTTGTCTGGAATGGCAACCTTCTGCGATTTACTTTAGAGAAAGTTGCCCAGAATCTGCTGCTGACAGGTTGAGTACTTGTTTGGTGGGAAGATGGGAGGTCCTACTTTCAGGGGGTTTGGGCACCCATTCATTCTATTTACATTGTTCCTTATGGGAAACATTTGCTCTGTACTCTGTACCATTCTGGAATGAATTAACCACCAGAACGGAGGTACCACTGTATTCCAGTGTCTTAAACTCTGGTCCACCACCTAACTTGAGCTAAATTGCACCCAGTTTGTGGAGGAGCGACTAATGGAATAATAATATTAACTTTTAACAGTGGCACTTCTGGAGCTGGAGAATGGAAAGATTAGATCTCTGAGGAAGAGTTGAAAAGTAGCAATTAAAAGTTATACCATCCCTGGTCCAATGGCGTTTTGCGTATTTTCTAAATGGGATGAAGTTTATTCAACTCTTGCTACTTAAGCAAGACTTTTTTTTGTTCACATTCATGCACAAATTTTAACACATATTGGAGAAAGACAAAACCAAAAAAGGAAAAGTTTCCTTTTCAGATGATCCACTAGTTTTTGTTCACGGTTTGTTAGAATTTGCAGAAATGTGCCATAGTGCTTTTCAAGAATGCCCAAACTATTGCCTAACACTATACTACTATCCACTACTATTAATAGTGATTAAATATGTCCTATAAGAGTTTAGACCTATATTATCCAGACTCCAGAGCGCTTACAGTGCATCCATCTCTCTATAAGAGTTATCAACAGTTTGCTTACTCTCTCTTTCTTTCGCTCATGATTTCTGTCAGTCTCTCAACCACTTTCCATCACTCTCTCTCTCCCTGTCGTTTAAACGCCGGGTTTAAACACTATAATCTTTCATGCTTTTAAAACGTTCAGACGGGGTCGAGTCTCCAGTCAGTTAGATAATGTCTCTCTCTATCTGCACATCAGCTCTCTCTCTCTCTCTCTCTCTCTCTCTCTCTCTCTCTCTCTCTCTCTCTCTCCTCTTCTTTCTTTGCCCCTCACAGAGGGTTTCTTTGAAACGTATCTAATTAGCTGCAGGCACATCATGTGGGTTAAAATAAATTGCGGATCTGCAGAAAGGGTGCAGGTCAATAGCTCTATAAAGACTGGCACTGCTGATAATTGGGCACTTTTTTTCCACATGCATGATTAAAATGCCAGTGCGGAGGGTTACGGCCACTTCCTCTACACCAGCAGAGAGACTGCAAGGTGTTTGCAATAAATCGTTGACTTCTTCTTCTCTCTCTCTGTCTCTCTCTCTCTCTCTCTTAATATTTTATTTATTAGCTGTTTAAGAAATCAAAGATTATAGGGTCCGGTCTTATTCAGTTTAAATTTGCTCATACATCTGAGACTCTCACTGGACTGACTTGGCTCTGTTGTGTTTAGCTAGTAGTGTTCGTGTGTGTGTGTGTGTGTGTGTGTGTGTGTGTGTGTGTGTGTGTATGTGTGTGTGTGTGTGTGTGAGAGAGAGAGTATTATGTAGCAGTATTATTTAGCTACAGTACTACACTGTCCTCAATCAGGAGTGCTGACTTCTGAATTAATCGTTAGTCAGGAATACTGACTCATGAGGAGAACTAGCTCCTGGAAGAGACAAGACAATTGATTACTGGAGAAATCATTAGTCAGGAGTACTGACTTCTGCAAGAGGCATCAGTCAAGAGAACTGACTCGTGGAGAAGTCATTATTCAATGGAACTGACCTCTGATAAAGGCCTTACTCAGTAAAGCTGACATTTAAAGGAGTCTTTCCTGGAGACTTCTGCAGAAGTCTTTAGTCAGGAGAACTTACTTCTCAAACTGTTCTGAAGAACTCATCAGTCCTGAGAATAGGCTTCTAAAAGAGTCTTTAGTCAGGAAAAGCAAATTCTGAGGTAGAAGTCAGTCAGGAGAACCGGACATTAAAATATAGTCGTTTGTCTGAACAGTTGACCTCTGGAGGAGATTCACTATCTTGAGTGAATTGATTTATGAAAAAACAGTTAGTCAGTAGGCCTGTTTGGTCAAAAAGTTTGAAACTATGCAAAAGTTGGTAGCAAGAACTGACATCTGAACGAAATGAGCTCTGGAAAAAGTTGCTGGTCAGGAGAGATATGTTCAGAAAAGGGTTTCAGTCAAGAGATTTGCCTTCAGGATAAATGATTAGCTGGAAGATCCAACTTCTTTATGACTTTTGGTGAAGTTCTAAGTCTAGAGAAAATACCTTTGATTAAAAGTCACCAGACACCAGACAGCGGAACCGACTTGTAAAAAAGTCAAAAGTTAGAAAAAATCGAAAATGTTGATAATCAAGAGAACTGACTTTTGGATAAACCATCAGCCAGGAGAACTAACTTCTGGAGGAGTCATTGGTTTTGAGAACTGACTGTTTAAGAATCAATATCTAACCTCTGGAAAAGTTATCAGTGAGGAGAACGGTCTTGCAAGGACGTCATCAGTTGGGAGAGCTGACTTCTAGAGAATTCATTAGTTCAGAAATCTGACCTATGAAAAAAGTTATCAGTCAGGAGAACGGGCTTCTGGAGAAACTGCCTGTTGGGAGAACAGTATCATCATTCAAGAGAACTAACTTTTGGTGAAATCATTACTCTAGAGACCATAATCACTGGAAAAGTCACCAGTAGAACAGATGTTATCGTAGTCATAGCGGGAGTTACTACAAAGAACTGACTTGTAGAACAGCTGTTAGTTAGTTGTAAAGTCATTAGCTATGAAACATAACTTCTGGAAAGTCCCTAATCAGTGGAACTGATTTTATAGTAGATACAGTATTCTAATAGTCATTACTCCGGAGAACTGAATTTCTGGAAAAGTTGTTAGTTGGAAGAACTGAATTTTGGAGAAGTCATTAGCTGGAGTTCTGGAAAAGACATTCGTCAGAAGATGTTCTTTTGGAGAAGCTCTTAGTCTGGAAGTAATACGTCTGGAAAGTCACGAGTCAGAAAAAACAGACGTGAAAAAGTGAGAGAGAATAACTTTGGAAAAAGTCGATAATCAGTGAAGTTACTTTTGGAGAAGTTGTTAGTCAGGAGAACTGACTTCTGATTTTAGCAGTAATGATTCATACCTACAGAGTGCAGTGGTAGCTCATAGGTTAAACTGTGAACTATGTCACATAACATCACGTTACTTATAAGTTGCTATGACAAAATAAAGCCGAATGAAATCATGTGATCCCTCTTGGCTGTGTTAAACTCTGGTGCTCCTCTTTCTAGCTATGCTGCTATAGCTAATGCTGCCGGAGTCTCATGCTACACATGGGATCAGTGATTATTAATAGACTCTGTGCTCTTAACAAGCACTAACATATTCTCTTTTCTCTCCGAGTATGTGTTCCAGTATGCTAAGATGCTCCTCTGCTTCAGCCTCTCCATGATCGGGCCACAGCAGAGGGCAGTAACTCCAGTGCTGCCAAGGACTTGCCTGCCGAGGACTCAAAATCCTAAAGTGACTCTGTGTATCAGATTGAATAATGCTGTTTCTGTTTTTGAATTATTACTACAGACTTATTTGACTAGATAAATTAGTTTCATTTTTATATTTATCATCTAAGCCACCCAAGTAGGTCGGTTCCTTTTTTGAGTTTTGGTCCTGCAAAGGTTTCTTCCTTATAATGTTTAGAGAGATGTTTTGTCACTTTTGCACTAGGCTTGCTCAATTTGGGATTGGGATTGGGAAGATAATCTAAAATCATAAAGCTGCTTTGAGCCAATGCTCCATTGTAAAAAGCACTATAGAAATAAATCTGACTTGACTTGACGTATCAGCTTAAAGGTCTGGATGACTACTAATCAGAAGGTTATAAGTTTAAATCCAAGCTTTGCTAAGGTGCTGCTGATTGGGACCTTGAGTATTTATGTGTATGGTCGTCAGCGTTAGAGAGAGGAACCTGGATACCTGGTAATAACAGCTGGGAGACTCTTCTATATGAACTTAAAATTCATAGTAGGCTAAATCTGTGAACTTCCTTCAGCTGAGTAAGGAAATGTCTATCACTGAGAAGAGAGGTGACTGACAGAAAGTGTGAGGGAAGGAACGGCGAATGCAAATGCAGCGAGAGAGAGCTGGAGGAAGGAGACGGAGGAAAGAAGGCAGCAGAGAGAAGAAAGCTCCATGTTGTGTTTCCCTCACCCCTAAAAGTCATGGAAATGGCAGGTCACCTGCTCACACACACACACACACACACACACACACACACACACACACACACACACACGTGTCTCCAGCAGCGCTGTCATAAACTCACATCTCCGCCAGCCTTTGATGGTTTTGTTACCTGTACACTGGTTTTTCATCCCATGCTCCCTCTCCACGCTTTGATGATCGCTCTTTTAATAAAGAGCATCTTTGAAATGTGACTCGATGACACACTACGACATGACATCACAGGCCCCGAGAATGAGGCGATACACCGTGTCATGTGAAGCTGTTATGATGCGCTGATAGAAATAGTGTTGGTACAGAGGTGTAACGAGATCAGTGCAGCTGCTTATCACATCCTGAACAGGCGCAAATGATTTATTATTATGGATTGGATCATTTATATCTACATTTCTATGCTTTATATCATTTAGTTTTGGATTTGTATGCTTTACATATTTATTTGCTCTTCTTTATACAAGTTATTTTTTGTGTATTTGGGTGTTTTATATAATTTAGTTTTGCATTTAAATAATTATTTTTGTATTTTTGTGTTATGTCATTTAATTATATAATTTTGTTTTGTATTTATATATATATATATATATATATATATATATATATGGTTTTATATTATTTTAGTATTTATAATTTTTTTTTTCTTTTTATGCTTTATATTATTTGTGTGTATGTGTCACGCCCACCAGCAGCTTGGATCGCAGTACCCGCATCCTGCAACGCTCGTCATCTCCTGCCTACTAATCACGTCCACCTGTTCCCGAGTGTCATCTCCGCTACCACCCTATTTAAGCGTCAATCACATTCCACAACTCGCCGATTCACATGGTTCCCTACCTTTTCTCGCTACTCCGTCTCTCCTTTTCCCTATTGATCCTCTCAGTAAAACACGCTTCTCATACTAGTGGCTTGCGTTTGTCTCCTCATTCCCCGATCGGCATTACAGTTGAATCGGCCGCCATGGAGACAGCGGCTACTGGCTCTGATATCGCCCCCGCTTTTACCGTCTAACAACAGCTCGCCAATCTCCGCACTCAGCTTCAGGAGGTATCTCAAGCCGTTACCTACCTCACTGAGAACCAGCGTTCGCTAGTTCCCTCCGTCAACGAGCTCACCCAACGTGTGTCACAGCTATCGCCTTCCCTGCCGCTGCGCACTCCGCCACCTCAGTTCTGCTTCCCCCCAGCCCTCCGCGAAACCCGCCGCCGCACTCGGCCTTCAGAATTGCTCTACCCGAGAAGTATGGAGGAGACCCAGACCGCTGTGAGGGTTTTTTGCTGCAGTGCGACCTCTACTTTGCTCACTCACCCCCTGATTCCGACGCATCCCGCATCGCCCAGGTGATCTCTCTCTTGACTCATCATGCCCTGGATTGGGCCACCGTCATTTGGTCCCAACAGGGTCCTGAGGTCTGGGACTATGCTCGCTTTGTGATGGCCTTTCGCTCAGTCTTCCAACATCCTCGCGAGGGCCATTCCAGCGGTGAGTTGCTGCTCCATCTCCGTCAGGGCTGCCGGTCTGCTGCTCAGCTTGCGCTTGAATTTCGCACGCTGGCAGCTCAGAGTGACTGGAACTCTCCGACCCTTCTTTCTGCCTTCCAACAGGGTTTGCGTCCCGATCTCAGGAGGGAGCTGGCCGGACGCGACCTCAACCTCACTCTGGAGGAACTCATCTCACCTGGATCAACTCCTCTCATCCCGGCCACGTACTGACCCACGAGCCTCGTCTGCTCTCCCTGGTCGGGACCCTTCGCCTCCCTCCGAGGCCATGCAACTCGCGGGTGCCCGCCTTTCCTCCGAGGAACGTCTGCGTCGTTTCCAGATGAGCCTGTGCTGTTACTGCGGTTCCGACCATCACCGACGCCCTGACTGCGATCTGGCTCCCTCTGCTGGCGTGCGTACCTGGACCTTGGCACGCACAACCCGGGTGAGTCAACTCTCTCTCTTACGCTCATTTACATTGCCAGTGCTTTTGCAAATCTCTCACGCTGAGATCTCCCTCACAGCCTTGATCGACTCCGGTGCCTAGGGGAATTTCATCGCCGACTGGAAGATTCCCTGCACCCCTCCTCATGCGGGCCGGCGTGTCACTGCTGCTGATGGTCAACCACTCGGCTCCGGCCTCATCACTCGCGTCACCGCACCTCTGCGCCTCATCACCAGCGCCACCCATGAGGAGACGATCACCTTTTTCCTGGTGGCCTCCCTGGCTTATCCCGTCATCCTGTGACTTCCTTGGCTTCACTGTCACGACCCCCTCATCTCCTGGTCCGCCCGGGAGCTTATTCGCTGGTCTCCTTGGTGTCAGAGACATTGTTTGCATCGTCCTGCCCTCCAGGTTAACTCTCTTCCGATCTCCGTTCTCTCCGTTCTTCCTCCTAATGTGCCCAGCTAGTACCAGGACCTGTCGTCTGTCTTCGGGGAGGATACACCGGCTCCTCTTCCGCCTCACCGTTCCTACGACTGCGCCATTGACCCATTGCCTGATGCCCCGCTGCCCAAAGCTCGCCTGTATCCACTCTCGCCGGCTGAGGAAAAAGCCACGAATGACTACGTCTCGGAGTACCTGGGCCTCGGTTTCATTCGCCCATCCACCTCACCCGTCTCAGTTGGCTTTTTCTTTGTTCCCAAGTGGGACTCAGGGCTGCGGCCGTGCATCGACTATCGAGAACTCAACCGCATCACGAAAAGGTACATCTATCCACTCCCGCTTGGTCCCTCAGCCCTGGAGCAACTCAGGTCTGCACGCTGGTACACCAAGCTGGATATTCGGAACGCCTACAATCTGGTCCGTGTGAGGGAGGGCGATGAGTGGAAAACTGCCTTCAGCACAAGTTTCGGCCACTACGAATACCTAGTAATGCCCTTCGGTCTGGCCAACGCCCCTTCCGTCTTCCAGGCTTTTATCAACGACATCCTCCGAGACATGCTGGGTCGTTTTCTGCTGGTATATCTGGACGACATCCTGATCTTCTCGCCGGACCTACCCACGCACATCGCCCAAGTCCGACGGGTTCTGGAAAGGCTGCAGTCCCATCACCTCCGTGTGAAAGCGGAGAAATGCGAATTCCACACTCAGTCTGTTCACTATCTAGGTTATGTCATCTTTCCTTCCGGCATTGCCATGGATGATTCCAAGGTCTCGGGTGTCCTCTCCTGGCCCACGCCCAATTCCATTAAAGACCTACAACGCTTTTTGGGGTTCGCCAACTTCTATCGGCGTTTTATTCGGAATTTCAGCCGCATGGTGACGCCCCTCACCACGCTTTTACGGGACAATCCCCGTTTCCTTTGCTGGATCTCGGAGGCAGAGGAAGCCTTCGCTGCCCTCAAGGCCGCTTTTACCAACGCTCCAGTTCTGGGCCACCCCGACCCGGACCGTCCCTTTATCTTGGAGGTCGACGCTTCTTCGGTGGGTGTGGGTGCTGTTCTCTCCCAACGCCTGGGCGATCCTCCTAAACTGCACCCCATCGCTTTCTACTCACACAAACTTTCCCCCGCTGAACGCAACTACAACATCGGGGATCGCAAATTGCTGGCCATCAAGTTGGCACTGGAGGAATGGAGACACTGGCTGTAGGGCTCCGACCATCCTTTCACCGTCCTTACCGACCACAAAAATCTCGAGTACCTGCGCTCTGCCAAACGCCTCAACGCTCGCCAAGCACGCTGGTCCCTGTTCTTCACCCGCTTCTCTTTCACGATCTCATACCAACGCCAAAGCGGATGCCCTCTCTCGCAGCCTCAATCCGGATACTTCCTCTCCGGAGCCTCCTGCCACTATCCTTCCTGAATCCTGTATTGTCGGCGCTGTCCAGTGGGAGTTCGAACGTGAGCTGGATGACAGACTCTCTCGGACGCATGTCCCCCCAGGTTGCCCAGCGGGCAAGAAGTTCGTTCCTCCCAGGCTCCGTGACCACCTTATCACCTGGGCGCACATGTCTCCCTTTGCTCTGGCCACCCCGGGGAGACCCGTACCCACCAACTTCTGGCCGCTCGCTACTGGTGGAGCAGTATGCGCAGGGACATTCATCATTTTGTGGCTTCCTGCAGCGTCTGCGCACAGTGCAAGATTCCCCGTACTCTTCCTTCTGGACAGCTCCATCCCTTGTCGATACCGCAATGGCCCTGGTCCCACATCGCTATCAATTTTGTCACGGACCTCCCTTCATCACAAGGTTACACCACTGTCCTTTCGATCATTGATCGCTTCTCTCGTGCTGTACGCTTCGTCCCCTTGTGCAAGATCCCCTCCGCTCTGCAGACAGCTGAAGTGCTCTTCGAGCAGATGTTCTGCCTCTTCGACATCCCTGAGGACGTCCTCTCGGACAGGGGTCCTCAGTTCACCTCCGCGGTCTGGTGAGCCTTTGTGGACAAGCTGGGGGCCACGGTGAGCCTCTCTTCAGGTTACCACCCGGAGTCCAACGGACAGTGCGAATGCTCCAACCAGGAGCTGAAGAAATTTCTTCGCTGTTATTGCCTGCACAACCCGCTGGACTGGAGCCGATTTCTCCCCTGGGCCGAAATAGCTCAGAACTCCCTGCATTATTCCGCTACTGGCCTCACTCCGTTTCAGTGCGTCCTGGGATTCCAACCCCCTTTCGTCCCTTGGGATTCTGAGCCATCCGACACCCCAGCCATCGACGGCTGGTTCTGTCGCAGCGAGGAGGTATGGTGTCAGGTGCACCAACGGATCGACAGAGCCGTCCGCCGCTACAAGAGACACGCGGATCGTCACCGCCGTCCCGCTCCGGTCTACCGGCTGGGAGATAGAGTTTGGTTGTCCTTGCGGGACCGCGCTTCGGGGGGGGGGGTACTGTCACGCCCACCAGCAGCCTGGATCACAGTACCCGCGTCCTGCAACGCTCGTCATCTCCTGCCTACTAATCACGTCCACCTGTTCCCGAATGTCATCTCCGCTACCACCCTATTTAAGCGTCAATCACATTTCACAACTCGCCGATTCACTTGGTTCCCTACCTTTTCTCGCTACTCTGTCTCTCCTTTTCCCTATTGATCCTCTCAGTAAAACACGCTTCTCATACTAGTGGCTTGCGTTTGTCTCCTCATTCCCCGATCGGCATTACAGTATGCATTCAATAATTTGGTTATGTATTTATTTAAATTACTTATTTTTATGCTTTATATAGTTAATGTTTGTATACTTTATACAATTACTTTTATGCTTTACATATTTTCGTTTAGTATTTATAAAATTTATTTTCATATTTATATACTTCATTTCATTTATGTTTGTATTTTATGCTTTATGTAATTATTTTATGTTTTTTTATAACTTAGTTTTATATTTATACTTTTTTTTATATTTTATGCTTTGTCATTTACTTTTGTATTTCTTATTCATGTTTATGCTTTATATAATTATTTTTGTGCTTCACGTCATTTATGTTTGTATTTTTATATTTTATATGATTATCTTTTATGCTTTGTCATTTAGTTTTGCATTTATATCATTTATTTTTGTAATTGTGTGCTTTGCAAAGTTATTGTTATATTGCATATATTTTATTTTTGTATTTAATTAGGTTTGTATGTGTATGCTCTGTATTTTTTTTTTATGCTTTATATCATTTCATTTTGCATTTATATAATTTATTTTTGGTTTTGCATAATTTATTATTACATATTTTATGTAACTATAGATGAGGGAAAGGTTCAAAATACATTCGCACAGAGCAGAAAAACAAGCAAACGTGATAGATAAGTAAAAAATAGATGCAAGAGATGAAACCAGAAAATAAAAGGACAGATGAAAACGGAAGACAATTTGGACAAGGTCAAGGAGACAAAACAAGGATAAGAGAATGGGTGAAACGAGAGGAGAAAATACATGAAGTTAAATGAAGAGAGGAAATGGAGAGAAAATGTCAAGGAAGAGAGTAGAGAAGACGAGAAGATGATATATAATAGATGGTATAAAAAATAGGGAATGAGGGAAGAAAAAAGAGAGGAGATAAATACAATAATAAAACATAGAAAAAAGAAGAAAAATGTAACGAGTAACTATGGGAAGAAAATCTAAAAAGAGACATGATGAGAAATAAGAGGTTAAAAAGAAGAGAGGGAAAATAAAGATTTTAAGAAGTGAAAGGGGGGCAACAAAAAGAGATGAGAGGATAAAGTAGAGAAGGATACAAGAAAAGATGAAACGAGAAGAAAAATATTAAAGGTTTAGATTAAAGATGAGAATTGAGAAGCCAAATAGAGGACATAAAAAATGATAAATATATTCTAGGAGAAAGAAATTATGAGTAAGAAAATGGAAAGAGCAGATTAACCAAAACACAAAACAAATATAAACAAATATAAACAGAAAAGCTAGATGAGTTGTGATTAAAAACAACAAGATGAAACAATTACAAATACACAATGAAAAGAAAAAGAAAATATTAGGTGTGGTGTAAAAGCATGAGAAGTGAACAAACAGAAAGAGAGAGAGAGAGATAGAGAGAGATATGAGAAGCATGAGAAAAGAAAAAGACATACACAAGATAATGGAAGGTAGAAACTGGAAGGTAGAAGAAACAAGAGATTGTATTTTACTCTTTTTCTCTTCAAAAAGAAATAAAAGAGGAACAGGAATTAAAGAAAAGAATGGAAGGAGAAGAAAGTGTGAGGAACGAGAAGAGAAAGATGTGATAAAGAAAAAGACAGAGTAAAGATGGCCCATGAAAAGGGAATTGCAAAAGAGAATGCTCAAAGAAGAAGTGAGAAAGAGAACAGAGACAGCGAGACGATACAGGCAGAGGAAAAGGAGAGAAGCATTAAGAATGTAAAGTGTCGAAAGATGAAAAATGTTAATCCAGTGTGTTTATGATCTGGAGACGCAGATCGATCATTTCTCGATGGTCAGACACCCAAACAATGGCACACACGGAGCGGCCTTGACTTTGATTTTTCGCTGCACTGAGGTGTGATGGATGGACGTGGTGATGAGCAGTAATCTAGAAGTGGGATGATATCTGCGTTGGCTGGGCAGGGTGCAACGTAGCAAAGAATCGCAATAAGGCATTGTGAAGGTGTCGATCTCCGTCGGTGCGGCGTCTGTCTCAAACGCGCCGTGATGGACGGACCAGTGCTCATTTATTGCTGTTGTTGAGGACGCATTGCTATTGATTGTTGGATTTCGGGCAGCGTGTGGAAGAGTTGCTGACCTCTGTCCTCAGCTGGCAGATTCATGAACTTACTCAACAAAGCCCTGAAATACAAAAGTGGACTCGAGTGCTAACTCAAACTAGAAAAAATTTATCATCTCATCCTGTTCTATCCTCACTGCATGGTTGCCAGTTAAATCGCATTGATTACCAAAATAATTCTTATAACCTTATAAAGCTCTACATGGCCTGGCCCACATTATCTGAGTTTGAATTAGAGGTCTATCCAACTCGTCTACTTCGTTCGCAGGGTGCAGGACTTCTTTTAGTCCTAGAATTAAAAAAGTCACAGCCGGGGGAAAGGCTTTCTCATACATGGCCCCCCAACTATGGAATAAACTCCCCACTTTAGTTCGAGACTCAGACACTCTCCAAAGTTTTAAGTCTAGGCTAAAGGCAGGGTGACAAGGCTAAGATTTCAGACCAGTGGAACAGACTGTTATTGTAGTGATGAATCCAAGTTTGAAATTTTTGGGTCCAATTGTTGATTATATGATACATATATGGTCAATACAGCATTGCTAAAACACCAAATCTATGGTGGCCTAAGACTATGTAACGGCCTTTAGACTGGCAGTCTGATGCTCTCTGCAGTGTTCTGCTTGGAAACCCTGGGTTCTGCATTCATGTGAATGTTACTTTGATACGTGCCACCTACGGAAATGTTGCTGCAAACCAAGTGCACCCCTTCATGCCAACGATATTCCATGTCCAATGACAGTGGCCTGTTTCAGCAAAAATTGTTCTGGAACGGTTGAGGAACATGACAAGGAGTTTACGGTGGCCTCCAAATTCCCCAGATCTCCATCCGATCGAGCATCTGTGAGATGTGCTGTACGATTCATGAATCATCCACCTCACAACTCACGACTTACAAGTCTTAAAGGATCTTCTGCCAACATCTTGGTGCCTGATAGCACAGGACAGCTTCAGAGGTCTTGTGGAGTTCAAATCTAGTGCTGGAAAAGCAACGCTTACCCATTTAGGGTACACACCACTTTGTTTTGTGTCTGGGGACAGATGGCAGACCTTCACGACCTTATACCCGGAGCAACCCCGCGGGTTGCGCCACAGAACAGTCTGGACAGAACTGGCAGCACAGCACTCAGTGGTAGGATTTTACAGCTCACAGCTCCAGAGATTCCCCGTTCAAGTCCTAGCCCGGATGCCATCTGTGTCGAGTTTGTATGTTCTCCCATCGTCCAGGTAGGTTGATCCGCGTTTTCCAAAGACATGCTTTAGGTCAACTGGCTTCTCTAGAGTGTCCTGTTTGGGTTCGGTTCAGACCGTCCCATTTCCAGTCCAAACCCCACTGTTTTAGTTCTTTCTCTTCTCTCTTTCGTTCCTTTCCTGTCATCTCTTTCTTCGGAGGCTACGTGGCTGCTTCTCATCACAGGTCCTTTGAAGTGGTACACCTGCAGCGAGATCTGCGCAGAAGAGCGCCGTTATAAAGGGCCTGCAGAGAGTGCAGTTGGCGCGGGATTATTATGTCCGGGGGTCATGGTAAGATGTATTTGGCTCGTTTAAATACCCTGTCTGGAGTTGGCATATTGTGTTGCTTTATACTCTGGTCTCGTTCCTGGTTCTCACCAGTCTGGGATTTCCGTGATCCGTCCAGTGCCTTTTCCACATTCTGCAAGAATGCAGTGACTCTCTGAGTTCTGCCCAAACCAATCATCTGCATGCGACCGTCAGGGTACGCCTAGGGAACGAACCTGCTCTTGCATGTGAGAAGCTTACCATGTTCCACTGTTATTAAATTAGGGGTATGAAAATGAAGGAATGAATGAATGAAATAGCTAACATTAAAGGTTATGACAGTCGTCCACAGACAAATGAAGGCATGAAAGCAAGAAAACCCTTGGGCCCCATATCCTCGCTTATGAACAGTCGGGAACCGAGATAATTAAGGTTATGTTTTATTAATTATCTCGTCCCCACACCTTACTAACTCATTTCTACCCACAGGATCTCATTCCCCACCTTAAGAAGTCTTGGACAGCCTTAATTTTGTTTTGATAAGATATCCACCAAGCAGGGCTCTGCCACAATTGATCCAAATTTACTGCGCTGACCACTGCATTCTTCAATCCTGCTAAACAAACAAAAAAAAAGCCAGTCAGCTGTTTTGGACGCTGAATATTGAGTATGAGATATGAGTTCTCCAGCTAAAAGCCGCACAGACCGCACTAACCGTGGACTGAAGATGCCATATAGCAAAAAAAACATGTCATCGATAAATATCAGATAATAATGTAAAAATATGCAAGTCAGAGGGAAAGGTTTGTTGCCATGGCAGCTCAGCCATGGATGAGGATGGAGGGGAGTTCTGCCCTTGATGTGATCTGAGTATTCTGTGTGAAGGGACTGGAACTGATGATATCTTTTCATCTATCATATCTTTTGTTTTTCTCCTTTATCAAACTCTGCCCTGTTTCCCTTTCTCTTCCAGTCTGTGATTTTATTTTTGCTTCTATTTTTGCACCTCATGTTTCTTCAAATACATCTTTTCTCCTATGCTTTTACATGAATCTCTTTTTTTGTCCTCATCTTTAAATCATCCTGACTTTTTCACTTTCTCTCTTTTTATCCTCTCCCTTCCTTCATACTTCTTTTATTTCTTTCCTCATTTACTATTTTTACCCACTTTTTTTAACCTTTTCTCTAATCTTTTTTTGCTTCTTTTTCTTCTTTAGTTTTCTCTCCCATTTTCTCTAGGGTTTTTCTCTCTCTTCTTATCTTTATCGCCTCCATTCTGCTCTTCTCAATAATCATCCCAAACTTCATTAGTATATAGTATATGTATATTTATTTGCATGTTATAGTTTTATATTATCTATTTTATTATTCTCTTCATAATATTACATTATCTCTAATTTATTAGTCTACATATTATTATATTTTAGTTTAATTGTTATGTTTTCTTTAAATATGTTCTGTTTTTAGCTTCTGTTTATTTAATCTATTACTGTAAACTTGTCAATTAGATAACTTATGTTAATTCTTACTCTACATCTAAGCTGCAAAGAGAGGTCGGGTCCCTTTTTGAGTCTTGAACTCTTCCTTGTAAGGTTTAGAGAGTTTTTCATTTCCACTGTTGCCCTTGCTCAGTTTGGGCTTTGGGCTTGGACAGTAGAAGGTAATAGAACATTGTAAAGCTGCTTTGAGACAGTGCTCCACTGTAAAAAGAGCTGTAGAAATAAATCTGACTTTGAGTTTGATGATATATTTTTGCACTTTTGGATGGAGGATCGAGGCTTTGGAGCTGCACAGCACCAGCACTACTTACTACACAGCAGTGCATTTATGAGAAACATTTATAATATAAATAATAGTTTAAAAAATAGAAGACAAGCCAGCATGACGTCCTGTGATCCCTTCCCTTGATACTGGTCCTGGCACAAGCACAAAGCAGAACTACCACTACAAAGTATCACATCTGGTCCCCATTTGTGTGCAAGAATGCATTTGAACATTTCGTTTATGATTTATTTATCAAAAGACTCCGAGGCTGTCTGTGCTTTATGAGACTAGATTAGCATGCTATTGCTAGGGAGCAATCGCAACCTTTATGATGCAGATGTTTACTCCCTCTCCAGACTGATCTCCATATAGAAGAGCACAGAGATCCACCACCCCCGAACACACACACACACACACACACACACACACACACACACACACACACACACACTCAGGTGTCCCTGGGAGCTCGCCCGGAGCTTCATTAGCATGGCGGAGCTGAGCCTTTGAACACACGAGTATTTATAGCAGGAGCTCATATCACAGAGCAAGACTTAATTACCGAGACCCTGACACAAGGAGAAGAAGAAGAAGAGGAAGAGGAGGAACAGGTGATTGAAATCAAAGCGAGAGACAGAGGGCGAAGGACACGCGGAGAACGAAACAGCAAACAGATAAAAGTGCAGGAGCTAATAAGAGGAACAGCAGAGGCATGAATGAGAGGCACGAGAAAATAAATAATGAATGATGACAAGAACTAAAGATGAAGGAGGAAAAGAAAGGAGAGGAGGAAGATCAAACGGGGGGAAGGTGATATAATACAGCATGGAGATACAGGACAAGACAGGTGAGACATATAATAAAGTTTGAGATGATAATAGAGGAGAGTAGAATGGAGATGAGAGCAGATAAAGACAAGAAGAGAGAAGAAAGAGACTAGAGGAGAAAGTGTGAGAGAAAACGAGAAAAGAAGAAGCGAAAAAACATGAGAGAAAAAAGACGAGAAGATTTAAAAAGTGGATAAAAAATAGTAAGCAAGAGAGAAAGACAATCCGAAAGATGAAAAGAGGGGAGAGGATAAAATGGCAAAGTTAAAGATGGATTGTGAAGAAAAAACAGGAGATAAAAAAAGAAGAAACGCATAAAATCACAGACTTGAAGAGAAAGTTAAGAAGAGAAGAGAAGAGAGAGATGACAAAGACCAGAAGGTAAAAAGAGAGAGGAGAAAAGGGAAGAATATAATAAAAATGAGAAGTGCGAGAATAAAGAAAACATGAAGGAAAGAAAGCGGAGAAAACAGACAGAATGAGAACATATGTCTGGGGATGAGAATAGCAGAGAACCTTATGATAAATGAGGGTTAAGAAGATATGAAAAGAGAAAAAAGGGTAAAAAGAAATTGAAATGGTTCCTATGTGTGGGTGACCAGAATGGACTGGTGTAATGGTGGTTCCTGGACCCTATATGGACCCTCTTTGGAACACCCTGGATACCCTAAACCCTCTGCACTGCCCTGTGACCCTCACTGGGATAAAGCTCTTCCAGAAGACGAACCAACGAGTAAATCTCCCAAGAATGGCGATCAGACCTGGAGAGTAAAGTCAAAGTGAGATCAGATGGAGGCGTGTGGTTTCTCCTCTCCGTTTCCTCCCTGTCTGGCTTTCAGGTTGCAAAAACCTAATGAGCTTGACTCTTCCTTTTCTCATTACCCTCTCAGCGTTTTATCACGCACATCAAACACACATCCAGCCACCGTCAAGCCCAAAGGAACCAAACGCAGCTCCACGTTCCTTCACCCTCGCTTTAATCTTCTGCTTTCTTCTCTCGCTCTCTGAAAGAGCTCCAACCTGATGGTAAAGAACCCATTTCACGTCTGCTTAGATACCTAATCATCACTGCACATGCCCACATCAAGAGAGACCGACTAAGAGGAAGGAAAGAGAGAAGAGAGGAGCAAAGAACAGCCCAGTGTGGAGAGATTAACAGTGTTATGCAAGATTTAAAATCAGTGCCACTCATTCATTCATTCATCAACTGGAAGCACAGGGTGCAAGGCAGGAACCAACCCTAGACAGGCACCAATCCTTCACTCTCACATTCCAGATCCAGGAGATTACAGAAGGAGAACATTTCAGCTAGATCTAGGAGGTTCCAGACCCAGAAACATTCCAAAACCAGAAACATTCCAGGCCCAGAAGGTTACAGAACGAAAATGTTTAGATTTAGGAGGTTTCAGAACCACAAACATCCAAGATCCAGGAGGATACAAAATGAGAATGTTTGAGATCTTGGAGAATTCAGAACCAGAAACATTCCAGGCCGAGGAGATTCCAGATTCAGGAGATTATAGAGCCATTCCAGATTCAGTAGTTTCCAGATAAAGAATCATTCCAGACCCAGGAGATACAGAACCTAGAACATTCCATATCCAGAAACATTACAATTTGAGGAGGTTTCAGATTCAGAAGATTACAGAACCACAAACAGTCAAGATCCAGGAGGTTACAGAACCAGAATAATCTGAGAAGCAGAGCTTCCAGAAACAGTTCAATTCTTAAAGTCATTTATTTTATAAAATATGAACTCAAAGATGTGTTACTGCATTTTCTATCATCCATATTTTCCAGAAATATTTTGGAATCTTAAAATAAAATCCAAAAGCACAAGACATTTCAGATTCAGATACACCATAAAATTAAAGGGGATTCAAATTAAAAACAAAAAGTTTCTTAAACCAGATATTTTCCTAAAGCCAGAACATTTGAATTCCAGATTCCAAATTCAGCTAAAATTCCTCCAAGCAGGACTGATCAACAGCTACAGGAAACGTTTAGCTGCAGTTATTGCTGCACACGGGGGTCACACCAGATACTGAAAGCAGAGGGTCACATACTTTTGCCACTCACTGATATGTAATATTGGATCATTTTCCTCAATAAATAAATGACCAAGTATAATATTTTTGTCTCATTTGTGTAACTGGGTTCTATTTATCTACTTTTAGGACTTGTGTGAAAATCTGATGATATTTTAGGTCATATTTGTGCAGAAATATAGAAAATTTTAAAGGGTTCACAAACTTTTAAGCACCACTGTAAATTGCTTACTGAAAATATTAGAGTATCTCTGTATTAAGCACTATATACCAGTACTTCAGACTCAGTGAGACCCCTTTGGCCTGTTGCTCGCCGCTCATCTACTGTAGAAAGGAGGAAAAACACTATGACAACTGTCTGTCGAACAAATAACCGAACGTCAGTCACAATCAGACGGCCATCAATCACACGGCACGTGTGTGGGTGCAGACGATAGAAGGAACCATTCGAGGCTGTCAACTGTGTTTGGGGATGTTATTATCTCCAGACACAATTGAAAGTGGAAAAAAAGTGTGAGATAAAGGAACAGAGAGAGAAGAGAAGGAACAGCGACGGGATTGAAATGAAGGAGGAAATCAGTGCAGCGTTTGGGGCTGCAGGAACTCAAAAGGGAGTCTTTTAATTTGGGCCTGGTGGAGCATCGGCAAGCTCATTATATCTGTCATATTAACAAAGGCATAAATCTGCATTTCTCCCAAGAAATAAAGGCAAATGACAGACACAAACACAGAGAGAGCGAGCAGAGGAGGGGGAATCAAAAACAAGTGACGGAACATGTTCCTTCTATGGAGAATGGACGACAGAGGCAGAGAGCTGGAGGAGTGAGAGAGAAGAATTTCTCCTTCTCAGTGGTTTTCTGAATTTGAGCCACTTTTGATCCCCGAACTTCGGCACTACACACGCTAAAGCCGATAAGCAGAACACTCTGGGATAATACCATGCTCTGTGCTGATAGAAGATAAAAAGAGAAAACACTTTCTAACCTTTGTGCTTTTATGTCTTCCGCTAATTCCATATCGTTTCCCTTTCAACCAGACTTTAACCTTCTATTTTAAATGATGCGAATTTTTGTCCAGGTTTTTGGCAAACCTGGTAAAAGTAGGGTCTCTTTTTCTTAGAGAAAAGGAGTTTAAGACAAGGTTTAGAAGGCAAATGTTTACTGCATCATAAACCAAATCGCGTAAGTACAGGTAAGTGCTGTTCAGCAACCATCCGAAGGAAATAAAAGTCTGCGTTTTAAATCCAGTAGGTTTCAGAACTAGAAACATTCCAGATCCAGGAGGCTACAGAACCATTTGAGAATCAGAAACTGTTTTTTTTTTAATCCATCATAAAGTCATTTATTTTGTACGGTACATTTTCTATTTTTCAGGATCTTAAAAATAAACCCCCAAGAGCATGAGAGATTTTCAGGTTAAGAAACATGCCATGACATTATAGAGGATCCAAAATAACAAAAAAAAAAGAATCCCAAACCACATACTTTCATGAAGCCAGAATTCCAAGAGATATTCAAGAATATTCCAGAAGAAACTGTTACATGCAAGATTAGAAAAGGTTCCAGAATTAGCAACATACCAAAAACATCTGTGAATTAAAAAGACAACCAAAAGTTGCGGCATAAACACTGGTCAACTCAAAAGCCAATCAATGCTGCGGATCCTCATGCAGAGGTGGGAGTTTAATAGCAGAAAGTGTGTCATTCACAGTCACCAAATGAGTTTATTATAAGCAACCTTGCTCTTATTTTTCTGAAAAATGCCAATTTTTTCAGTCCTGCCATGAAAGTCAAACACATGGCTGCAGGATGTCCTGCACATATCGCTGATCCATTAGTGTCCCTGGTATCACTACTAGGGGTGTGACTGACTGTCGCATCCGATGCCTTCCCAGATCGTCACACCAGTTGGGGCAGTGTGTCGCTCCACAGCAAAGGCAGATTTGAAGCTCTCACACAAGACCACCATACTCAAACCCAACAGTGGTCAGACCTCAAACAGAACCTGGATCACTAAAGACGATGCAGTTCCAGTCCATAGAGGTCCATGTTTCTTGTTCACAGCACCACTATAAACAAAGGTGATGGTGGCTGGACACCTAATGAGCACTGTAACAACATGTTTCCTTCTGCCAAGCTCCTGGAAATGGTCCAGGCAGAGACAGGGTTGTGTATGAAGGTGTCACCCTGTGTCCTGGGATGGTGGATAACAAAACTGTGGGAGCTGCTCATGGAAAACCAGTGCTCCCAACACCTCCTAACAGCTAGGTCAGAACATTCCATATGGCAGCAATCCTGCCTTCTCTCAGTCCATGATGGGCCCCCTCAAAAAGTCTGTCAACTGGGCAAAATATCTTTGGGTGCATCACAGATGCATATCTAGCAGTCAGTGATCTCTCAGCAAGAGGTACACTACCGAAAAGTAGCCTCTGAGAGTCTTTCTATAGAGCAGTGATATAGAGGAAACAATTTAACAACTACTAAAGGAACAAAGTGCACATCAGTTGGACTAAGTGGCGGTACTTAAACCTGAATACCCACGATTCTACGCAGTCTTACAAGCAGTGGTTCAAATCTGACTCCTGACTGGTAATCTGTTCTTTAACAATGTAAAATGCTTCTGTTTAAAATTAAATCAATCTATTATATTGCACTCCATTAAGAGTACCTCATTTCTCTCTTAGCTGTACTGCTAATTAAGCTAAAGACCATAAATGGACACGGCTGGCCCTCTGTTTCCAGCCCATCACTGATGTTTATGTATCCTTAATTACAAATGTGCTTCATTTATTTTTAGACTTAGCGCTCTAATGGATCTATCAGGGCCAAATTCATTCCAGCGCTATCCCGCTAACTAAATTATCCAGCTAGAAAGTACAGGGCCTGAGGGCCTGTGCTAATGAAGCCTCTCAGATGTGGGACCGAGCTAACCTTTATCCACACACATCAAGTCTGCTGGGATGTGGAGAGGCAAAAGCGCATTTTTTTTTTATTTCTATGTGGATTCGCTTCAGCAAAGTTTAATCTTCTCTTTGATAAGCAGCTGTCTTAACAATCCCATAATCCAATGAAGACAAGGCGAAGACGTTCCAGAGAATGGTGCTCAGGTGGAATCCAATTTGTTAATGGTCTCATTAATTCAAAGAGTGCAGTAAAATACGAAAATCAAACAGATGACGCTATCAGGCGGAGGCTTGTGATTTGAGACACAGCCCCTGCAATGTTCCAGGTGGAATCATGTTCTTTAACAGTGTTTAGCAGTGTTTAATGAACACTAAAACCATTCCTATTTCTTTTTCTTGGTTTGTATCCTTCTTACTTCTGCGATGCTCCTGGTTCTACTACATTGTCATTTTCATATTTATCACATCACACTTCTGATTATGGAACCTACTTACATGATGAGTTTATGTAAACTTAAACAAACAATCCCTGGGATATACAGGTACAGTACTGTGCAAAAGTCTTAGGCCACCATTAGATTTGCTGTTTAACAATAGTGTAATGACCAGATATAACAAATTGTCAGCGATTGGGCCCAAAATTTAAAATCATTGTAATCTTTGTGAGCTTTAGAATATCTTAGCCTTTTCACCCTGTTCCCCTTCTGAACAGGTGGTTTCTTGGCTGCTACCCTTCCAAAAAGACCATTCCTGATCAACTTGGCATCCCGATGAAGCTGCCAGATGGTGGCGCTCACACTAAATACTTACCACTGTAGCTGTTTTTCTCATTTCTGATTTCAGTTTTCTAATACTTATTCATTCATTCACTTTTTTCCAGTGAATGTGTTATTTTAATGGAATTTAATATGTACAAATTGTAGACAAAGAGTTGTACAGCCCCTGTGATATTTTGGCCTAACCCCCTGAGGGAGAACGGACCCCAGGTTGGGAACCATGGGTATATAATATGGTGTTTGGACAACGTCCAGGCTGTGTAATGTGCAGCAGTGTCCATCGCTACTTGGGAGGATGCAGGGTCTAACTGGATTATACGTTCTTGATTTTGCCGCCATCTAATGCAATTCCAGTTTTGAAGACTAGATTCATACTCAGACGCTTATCCTGTTCTCAGTGAGAACCCTAATTTCTTTAAATTGCAGTGAATTAAAGTTTCTTTCTGTTTAAATTTTACAAGGAAAGTACACTATTTTGAATTGTTATTCTTCAGAAATAAAAACAAATGTTTACCCCCGGTTATTTATTTATTTACGATATGGTGAGGCTACGGTAAGATAATGCCTTTATACTGTACAATGAAATTATTATTGGTACTCCAGAACAGTGCAAATCTACACAAAAACAGAAAAAAACTGACAGATAAACTTAATCAAACACACAAAGACTTTGCACTTCAACATTAGTAATGCACTGATAGAACAAAAAGAAATATCGAATATAAGACATATTGTACACAGATATTGAACCGATAGAATGGGGCATTTTGTTTACAATTTTAAAACTGTTGTTTCCAGGAATTTCTTTTAAATGCAAAGGACTAACATTTTATTGATATAAAAAAAACTTATACAAGAAAAATGTGCATTGTTTTTATTATTTACACTACAAAAATAAAAAAGGAATGTCTTTTGTCAAATGTGAAATCAATAATCATGAGAAAATCGAATTGTGATCTCAGTATCATGAACAGAGTGTATCGTTACAACCCCAAGTGGTTAAGGTACAGGACTGTGGAATAGAAGGTCCAGGGTTCAAATCCCACCTCTGCCAAGCTGTCACTGCTGGGTCCTTGAGCAAAACCTTTAATCCACAATGGTTTGGATTGTAAAGATTGTATCAGATGTAAGTCACTCTGGATAAGGGCTTCTGCTAAATGCCTAAATAGAATGCAGTGTACATTTTGGTGTGGAAAGAGACTAATGTTAGACCTTCTACAGATGTTTATGCACAAGGGATGGAGTGCATGGGTTGTTCCTGAATGTTTCTGGAACCAGATTGAGACACTCCCTGGAATGATACCCAATTTATTATTAGAGATCAATAGCCACCAGGTCATGGTATAGATGATCCTGCCTCACCTTCCTAATTCACGTGACAACAACAATTTGAGCTCTTAAATAAACGCCTTTTAAAACGTTCCGCCTTCATCACCAATTAAATATGTAATTAACTGTGTTTACACGGCTAAGCCCGTCGAGTACAGAGAGCACCGGCGGTCCTGCATTTCACATCTGTCTGAACAAAGACCTTTCTGTGTTCATGCTCACATTCTGATTTGGTTCGGCCTCAGATTGACCGTGCTGGATTTCTGACTATGGGAGTAAACAAAGAAGAACAAATTCCTTAATTGCAAGATGCCACCCCAATCATTTTTAATTATTTTCCACTCTATTTTATATTATTTCACTGATTGTAATTATGACTCTGTAATTTCGGGTCGCTCACAAATGAGAGATGTGCTGCCATAAAAGTTTAATAGGAAGACTTTTATTCAGTAGTTGCACCGTGACATTTTGAGGTCACCGCCTGTGTGTGTGTGTGTGTGTGTGATGGGCTCCCCTGGCCAAAAGTAGATGTATTCTTTTAAAAGTGGCATATTTCTTCTAATTATAATGCATACATTTTATGACATTTTAGCAGCTCCGGCGGTTCAGTGGGAAGCACCAGGCGCTGTCTGAGGGCCAGGGTTCAAATCCCAGGTGGGGCTTGCAATGTAAAGGTCAGGCACATACCCCCTCACGCTACCTTCCCATTGGCAATCCTTTTTATCCGATTCTCCTGTCGTTTGTTTCCCCTCCTCAGCTCCAGTGTATTTAGTTCATCTGTGTGTTTCACTCTGGGGGAGTCTCGCTTCATGTCATGTCTCTTGTCATGTCTTTTGTTACACGTTCCACGCATTTGCCTCATCTCGCCTTGCCTCGCCTCGCCTCGCCTCGTCTGTGTCTAGCTCTCATGCCGTTCCTACTCGTTCTATCTTATAAGCGTTCACCCTTTAATCTTACTCTGATTTGTTGTCTTTTTTGTAATACAACCTTTTGAATGGTTTCCTGCGTTCGCCTCCAATTCCAGGCTTAGTCTAGACAAACTGTTTCAGTGAATCATCTGACCTGGACACTTGAAGGCTCTCAAAACTCTTATTCACAACCTGCTACATCGAACATCTTCCTCCTCCTACACAATACTACACCAGTTCCTTTATATATTTTATCAAGGACTTAAGATCTTAATCCTATTGTTTGGTCTCACACCAAGAGAATGACTCGTTCTTCGTTTCAGCCTCTCAACATTTTCTCCAGGTGTCTCGGGGAATGTTTTTCCCCTGTCACTTCTGGCTGATCATAAGGAGGCTGGACTTGGGTTTTGGTAAAGCTGCAAAGAGGTGCAGTAAGAATATATCATAACAGATTCGGTTAGTTTGGTGAAATATCAGTAAAAACACATAAATTAAGAAGATTCTGAAAAGACTAATTGCAAGACTGCACCTAGATTCCTTTGGAGATTATTTCACATCATGACCACTTCTCCTCAAGTGGCAGGAAAGCTGCTTATAGTGTCCCCAAATTTTGTCCCCATTCAACAGCGACCCTCATTGACCCCCATTTTGTCTGTCACACTGTTCGTTCTTGATGTGAGTTTAGTTTTTTGTTTGTTTTTAATAGATGATGTTGTGTGCCACTCTTCCTTTTTGCCTTTCTTTTTTTTCTGCGCCTTTGTACCTCAAAGACCGTTTCACTGCTGTACATTTGCTTTTGTTTTACATTCTTGCAATATATGCATTTATTCAACTTTTCACAATAGGACAAGGGCATTACAAATGCAGCACTACCTTTGTTCAAAATACTTGCACCTATTACAGTGAGAACCAGATAGAAGGCACGTTCGTTGCAAAATGTGTCATCTTTTGAAAATGATAATACACTAGAGAATATCTTGATGCATGCTCAATGATCCAGGTAAGAAAATAGATCTATGTCCAGATGAACAGATTCAACTTCTGGGACACTAGAGAATACTAACGTGACATACTGGCACTGGTGTGCTGCAGCCATAGGTCAAACCTCAAACATAGCACAAATGTCGAGTGTATTATTGTGATGATACTACAGTTCCATTATCACAGTTTATTGTTAGATGTAAAGATTAAGAGGACAGAAAAAACACCCTGATTTGTTTAGCTTCGTTGGGTTAAGAGTAGCATTTAACAGATCCATGAATGAACCTCTGATCAGCCGTGGATAAGAAAATAAGAAAGAACGAAGCTGATGGAACCAGGAAACTTTCCTGTTCCATTTCTGACTGATCCATAAAATAAAAACCAAGTAAAAGTTTATTTATTTTTGGTGATGGGACTAAAACTGATCTTCAGTCCCGTTGCTCTTCAGTCGAGCTGTGAATCCATTAAGAGTCCAGGACCTTTGATTTACTCTACTGACTTTTTTCATTCCTCTGCCTTTCCAGCTTAAATCCAAATGCTGGTTTGTAAGAGTGATGAACCTCGGCTCATTGGAAGGATCAGGCTGCTCATTAAGAGCTTCATCTAACTCATTTCAATCCAAACAAATATTTTCAAATCCAGTAGATGTTATTAACTCATTATAATTCATTTATGCAGTCTTTTACTTGTATAATTATATTGTTGCTGCTTTGTTATGGCTGGTCTTGTTGCTAGGTTACGTGTGAATGTGGCAGAGTAATACCACATACACACATCCTATATTGGCACTCCTAGAACATCTCCCAGCCAATCAAATTGCGGGGTCGGAACTAACTGGGGTTCAGACAGGTGACAGACAGGTGCCTTAGAACTTATTCTAAAAGGATTAGAACGTTGTTGTTAATAGCTTTGTTATGTAAAATATTAATTAAGCAATAGAAAACCACAAGGAGTGTGTTGGCGAGTGCCGTAGATCATCGCAGCCGCTATGTTATTTGTCGTAACACACAACATCAAACACTATTGCTTGTATACAACATTTTTAGAACAAAATTAAAAAAGAGAATAAGTAACAAAAAGTCCTCAAATCCATATTGAATATGCTTTAATACAGACACAAGAAAGTAAGTCCACAACAAATGAGTTGTTGCTATGCAACGGTTACAATTATCTACCCTGCTCTACTGTAGAACATTACAGACGGTTTATAATTTTACATGTATGCCATTGTGTAGTGTAAACATATATAACATTACCAGGTAATGTTAGTCCAAAACACAAAGTGATAATAAGCAAAGGTTAAAGGAAAAAGTGCTAACACTAATATCATTAATAAATAAACAATACATTACTTTACATTTACAAAAAAAACTAAGTACTGTATTGGTATCTTAGAAACACCACATTTCATTGTTTTACACATTACATTTCTATGCTATTTCAATGTGAATTTTATATTTATTTTAATTTCATTTATGAATTTTGCTACCCGCCACAGACATTCCTATACTCGCTTTGCTGCTTCCCATTTGGTGCTGGAGAGAAACAGGGAGAGCTCACCTGTTACCTTTCGACAATGTTCACATCACAGTTTCCATGAGCCAAGACTTATGATAATATTAAACATGGTTGATTTTATTATAACATCAAGACGACAAAAAGACTTAAGACATAAGACAGCGATCCTGCCCACTGTCACTAACCAAGAGATCACACAAGCTCGACGCAGCTCTAAGACAAGACTTTATTTAAAATCGTATGTGTTTTGTCAGCTTAAGTCATTGTACTCTGACTTGTCGAGGATTTGCCTTTAATTTTACCGGTACTCGTCTTAAAATCTTTAAAACACATACCGCACTTGTAGTAAAAGCCTAAAGACCTACAAGCGTCTATTAGATGTATATTTTTGCATCTGTTGATTGATTGTCTATAATCATGGTTCCTTTGTGAGATACGGTGGTCATACATCGCGGAGATAAAGCGAGCGGAAGCAGAATATAGAAAAAGAGCTGGTGAAGGTGCACAGATGGGTTGTGTGGGAGGACTGCGAAGAACCGAGGGAAAAAGGAAGATGGTGAGGAAAGAAAAGCGAGAGAAGAAGCCAGGAAGAAAGATGTGAATTCTTCCAAACTGGCGCCCACGCAAGTGACATGCATCTGCCAAATGAGGGCTGTGAAAACAGAGCGCAATTGAACTCTGTGTGTGTGTGTGTGTGTGTGTGTGTCTTTGATGAGCTGCTTTCTCAATGCACAATCGAACCTCTGATATTTCTGTGTAATCTCTTAAGACTCTTGCTAAGATCGATCCGTGATCCTAAGTTCACACGTCTCTCTCTCGCTCTGTGTCGGCGTCTCTCGCCCGTCTCCCCTTCTACCACCCACTGCAGTCCATTCCAGATCGTCATCGCTCGCCATCATTATCTCTCATCTTCGACTCCTACTCATCCACTCGTCTGCTCGATGCTCGGCGTCCTCTCGCTCTCAAAGTTAGAAATATTTACCTTCCTTCCTCCAGATGGAATTGTATCTTAATAATGTGTCTTATTGGGAGTTATAAAAAGCAGATCGCGTGCTTGCTCTGCCAATATTTGCTTAGTTCTCCGGCCTCGGTTATTGGAGTTTAATGAAATTCGGAGGGGTAATAAAGAAATCTTATTAACGCAGGATAATATTCTTGGATGCCACGTGTGATTAGGCGGAGTAAAGCCTCCTCGGATACGCAGACTTATGGAAGAATCCGTTAAATGTCACTTCATTACGTAAATCCTCGTGCTGTGTATCTTATATTTAATACAGATTAAATCTGAAGCGCTTCTCTCCACTCAATCATTGTGTCAATCATTCTGCCAAAGTCACACAATTGCACACAAACACCGTGAGCCAATCAGAAGGAACTACATGAGCAGATCCAGGGCCTCGTTTGTGCCAGCACCTCTAAAATGAGCGCCTTTGCATATACTGTAGATAAACTAAAATTAGACTGAATCTAACATGGCTCTCTACTCCTGGCTCTTACATCCTTTAATATTCTACTACAAATCAAATGCTGTCCCACGTTTTAACAAAACAAGATGCCTTTATGGCAGAGTTATTTAGAACAATTTAGAACAGCAAATAAAACTGCACCCCTGTTCCTCATGGCCACAAAGTGTTTCTCAATACCAAGAAGTTCAGACTAGCATACTTAGTAGTAAGTACAGACCTGGAAAGTTTAAAAGTACAAACTATCAGACAATTTATGTTTAGGATAAACGTGGAAAAATAATAAATCTAAGAATAAATGAATTGCACCACAGTTAGTTCCGACCCCATAATCTGATTGGCTGAGAGATGTTCCAGGAGTGCCAATATTGCACGATAACAAAGCAGCTACGTTTTAATTATACAAGTAAAAGACTGCAGAGGTAAATTATCATGAGTTTATGAAATCTACTGGCTTTGGAAACATTTATTTGGATTTAAATTTGGAAGAAGAAGCTCTTAATGACAAATGAGCTGAGGTTCATCACTCTTACAAACCAGGATTTGGATTTAAGCTCTAAAGGCAGAAAACGAAGTCAGTAGAGTAAATCAAAGGTCCTGGACTCTTAATGGGTTCACAGCTCGACTAAAGAGCAGCAAAAATGATGAATCCGTTCTACTGAGGTCGTAGATCAGTACCCCAGTGCCAGTATCTCAAGTTATAGCACTTAAGGCTGGGTGTATTATTGCTTAAATAAATATGCCAACAATGACTAAATAATATTGAAAAATTCTAGCATTATTTTTACATTAACTACCTCACATCTCTGAAAACGTCAAAGCAAATATTATTAACCGTGTAACTGACTGACCTCACTACGAAACAGAGGAGCACAGCAATGGGAACCAGCGCTCTACCGAATGAGCCACGCTGCTTCGATCCCCGGCTCCAGTGAAGAGAGGTCTGTCTGTTTAGAAGAGAACTTTAATTATTTTGACATTTGCTTTACTGTTATTTTTTTTTCTGCTTCTTTCTTCTTAATCCATTAAATATACTTCAAATTCCACAAATACATGCACATCCTATGAAAGCACGCTGGTTATGGATCAAAAATGAGCAACAACAAAGAAACACTTTTATAATCTGAAATCAAACTAAGGTAAGTGGAAATAAAGCAAAAAATAAAAATGCCGCTTTAAAAATTAGTTATCATTTCTTTGTCGTGAAAATCAAAATGCGTAAGAATGTGTAAAATCCATACTGTACCAGAAATATTATACATAACATTACCAGTGTTGTGCCAGTTCACAGCTTTTCTGAACTAGTTCAAGTTCAGTTCATACATGCTCAAAGTGAACAGTTCACGTTCAAAGTTCACAATTTTAATTATGAACTAGTTCAAAGTTCAGTTCATTTGACTTTTTTCGTGAGATATTCAAATAAATACTTTTTTTCACACTACAAGCTAGAAATCACTATACGTTCTTTGAAAACTGCTCATTGTAGACATTTTGCTCATGACACTGCAATTGTGTACACGGCGTTGCTATGGCTACCCCGCTCTGCTGCAATTCATCACGGGTAACATCGTTGCGGAAGGAAGCCAGTATGTTATTAAACTAGCCAGTATGTTAAACTATTCTCAGCCGGACACTACGTTGCCCGCAATGCATTGCGCACACAATGTCAAAAAAACCATTTCTGTCTGGTTGATACATGATTTAAGCGGCACCAGCGAGAATACAGGAGGGAGGAACTTTCTCTCGTTGCGTTTTCAAAAGAGAGAAACAGATGGCCACACTCAGTTTTCAATGGAAAACAAATTCCAACGTTCATTTACAGTGATGTCTGCCGTTCATGACACATAATGTGAACTAATTCACGTTCACGTTCTTTATTAAAAAATGTGTTGCGTTCAGTTCAACGTTCACGGAAAAATGAGCGTGTTCAATGAACGCGTTCTTTTGAACTCGTTCACGCACAGCACTGAACAGTACATACTCTATATTTTATACAGTTATGAATTACTAAACTTTCTAAGATATCTTCATGTCTTGCCTTTCAGTGTCACCTGCTGACTTTCACATTTTTTTACTTATGTAACTTTTTTAAGTGTATATTTATGGTATTAAAGGATAAAATGTTGTTATATTATACTAAACTGCACATACTTTTATGTATTTCTGAGTTCTACACTTTTTCAGTGTCACCTGCTGACTTTCACATTCTTTTTGTAACTTTTGTAAATTTTAACTTTAAAAAAGAAATGTATATATTATCATGGTAGTAAATGATAAGATGTTGATATTATACAACACTGCACATCTATTTTATTCATTTCTGAATTTCAAAACTTGTCTGTCATCTGTTGACTTTCATATTCTTTTTACTTAACTTACATAACTTTTATTTAACTTTTTAGGTGTATATTTATGGTGTTAAACAATAAAATGTTGATCTATTATAATATACTAAACACATATTCATTTCTGAGTTTCTAAACCTTTCTGTGTCACCTGCTGATTTCCACATTGTGTTGCAAACTTTTGTCATTTTTAACTTTAAAAAGGAATATTTATGGTATGAACGGATCACATATGTTGATATTATACTACACTACACATATTATATGCATTTCTGAGCTTCTAAGCTTTTCTGTCACACGCTGACTTTCACATTCTTTTTGCAAACTGTGACTTTTGCAAATAAATATTAGAATTTTATATTATATATTGTATTTATATTAAACACGATATATAGTATTAAAAGGAAAATAATCAATTTTTATATGAAATAAATATCATAATTGTATATCATATATTTATAATAAACAGGATACTATATCACACATATATTTTATGCATTTTTAAGTTTCTAAACTTTTTCTGTGTTGTCTGTTGGTTGCGTATCGTCCCAAAAAGTTATTTTTGTTATTTAGTTATTTTTGATATTTGGAGACGATTTAGTACTCACTACAAAGACTTAATTACAGTTATCCCAAAACCAGTGGATGGGATAACTGCAATTAAGTCTTTGTAGTGAGTACCCGTGCAATCGTCTAAATATCACAATTTAAAAACCAGTCTATGGCTAAAACGAGTAAAGCTCAAAGGTACTAAAACTAATATAAAAAAATACATATAAAACACTAAAAACTCTACTTTAATGTCACTTTTTCTACACTACATTCTACACAGACTTTTATATCATTGATCATTGTGTTCTTCCTGCAGACACTGTGTTGTTGCTTCATTTTATTTCTAAATTCACTAAATCATGTAAGCAGGGCTGGTGAAACTTTTGCCTGAGACTTTGAACAATAAGAGCATGAACACCTCTCCAGGTAGTCAGATATTCACACGTAATGATAGCACAGGGTGAAACAATTCATGTGATTTTACCTGATGAATTGGTTTAGCGTGTGTGTGTGTGTGTGTGTGTGTGTGTGTGTGTGTGTGTGCGTTCTCACTCCACCCCTGCTGTCTGGACTCTTCAGCAGTATTTATCAAATGTCAGCCTTCAGCCTTCAATTCGATTAACGGATGAGAATGATAAAGTAGACTTCACTAATAATCGCACAACACAACAGAACACTCTACAGAGCACTGCACAACTCGGCACAACACAACAATGTATATGTACTCACACACTCCCGTTCCACCACATCCTAAAGGTGATCTGTTAGATTGAGATCTGGTGAGTGTGGAGGCTGTTTGAGTGACAGTGAACTCATTTCTGTACAGTGAGATGATAGGAGGTTTGTTTTTTTTCATGGAGCATTTTCCTGCTGGAAGTAGATATCAGAAGATGGTACACTGTGGGCATAAAGGGGTGCACAGGGTCAGCAACAATACTCAGGTAGGCTGTGGGGTTTAAACGATGCTCGGTTGGTATTAAGGGGCCCAAAGTGTGCCAAGATCTTCTATTGTCTGATTTTGGTGAGCCTGTGTGAATTGTAGCTTTAGTCGCCTGTTCTTAACTGATCTTCTGCTGCTGTAGCCCATCTGCTTCAAGGTTTGACATGGTGTTTGTTCAGAGATGCTCTTCCGCATACCTCGATTGCTACCTTTTTATCAGCTCGTCACCGAGGCATTTTCACCCAGAGAACTGCCCTCATTGGATATTTTCTCTTTTCCAACCATTCTCTATAAACTCTAGAGATGGCGCTGTGTGTGAAAATCCCATTAGATCAGGAACAATGCCACATTCAAAGTCACTTACATCATCTTTCTGCCCCGTTCTGATGCTTGTTTTGATTCAACAGCTCGTCTTGATCGAGTTGCTGCCGTGTGATTGGCTGATTAGATATTTGCATTAACGAGCACTTGACCAGCTGTACCTAATAAAATGGTGAAAAAATGATGTTTAACCATTTCTCCTTGAGATTCTGATTTACTTAAATATCACGCGGCATGCCCCCATGGGAACGCGAGTGAGGTTTTGCATTCATGAAGACCTGGAGTGACTTTTTAAACTATAAGAAAGCAAATTTAAAATAGCATTGATCCAGGGGCGCAGTTGTCAGTAAGACTCAGTATCACTCACACCCAGTCCTGTAGAGAGACATGCAGAGAACTAAACAAACCGGAGGCATCACAGCACTCACGATAAAACAGCAGCACGTTCCCAAGCCTCGGGTGACTCCAAACATCTTCCCCAGTCACCTGGCTCCATTCCCTGCATGTTTAATCACACACACCGGGCCGGGGCTCACTGAGGCTGTTTCTTTTGATGCTTTCATTATGTACCTGGTTTGTGGATTAATGGATGTTCTTCTTGTAAAACAAGCCTGAGTGATAAGATGTGCGTGGGTGGGTGTTGTGTGTTGTTTGCGTATCAGTCGTGTGATAGACGAGCGAGACGGAGATCTGTGAATACGGAGAAAGTGACCGTGCGTCCACCAGACTGAACATCGTGGTGGTGCGTGGGCTCAGTGGACGACTCGGACGTCTGCCGCGTTTCCTGCCAAAGACGAACAATAATTAATAAACCATGAATGAATCAAAAATGACGAATGTAGGGTATGATGGTGAGGGAGATGAAAAGGACGTGCAGGTATGAACGCAGAAACAATTGATCAAGTAAAAGCTGAAAACCCACATTTGTGTAGCTTTTCTAGATTACAAAAACATTGCAGATGTTTATCCCTACATACCCAGGTTACAGCAGATTAGCCACGCCCTTTCAGCCTGCAAAAGTCCCTCAGATGGCCCTGCATTAGAAACATCATTCATCAGTAGCTGATAGAACCATGTGGACAAGGGATTACTTTATCAAACCTTTATCAAGCTCTACAATACAGAGCTACATTCACAAATGCCACTTAAAACGTTACTGGGCTAGAAAGAAACCTTATGTTATAACCATGTCCAGAAGGGGCGTCGACTTCTCTGGGCTCGGAGGCATCTGGGATAGACCATCATACAGTTGAAATGGGGAGTGTGCTCAGACCAATCAGTGTAGCTGATCTTCTTTGAACAAAAGGACCACCCAGACTGTTATGAGAAACAAGTCCAAAAGCCAGGCTCTGTCATGGTATGGGGTCAGGTCAGGGCCCTTGGTAAAGGTCATTTCCACTTCTGTGATGCTGCACTAATGCAGAAAAGTACACTGAGATTTTAGAGCAACATAAACTGCCTTCAAGACGACCTTTCCAGGGACGCCCATGCATTTAAAAACAAGACAAATCAGAAATAGTTAGGACTGAAATATATAAATCCCTTCCAGCCTTTCTTTGAGGTAGTTTGTTTTTAAACATTTCAATTATTTTCTTACGCACTTGTTCATAAACTGGAGATCCTCTGCCCATCTTTGCTCCTCAACGACTCAGCCTTACCTGGATGCTGGTCTATAATCACCTGTTTGAAATCACACAATTATTATTTTTTTTTTTATCCCATTACAAGCCCTGAATTTGCCATCCAAACTTTTCTTGGAATGTGTTGCAGGCCTGAAATGCAGGAAAGGATGTTCATTAACAAAAACAATGAAGTTCCATCATCTCCTTTCTTTCTTACTTTCTTCACAACAGCCACAAATACATTGTTTGCTTGTGATCTGTTAAGTCCAGCTCGTAACCCAACAAAGCTGCTGACGCTCACGCTCCCTTTAACATTTCTGACTGATAAGATTAACATTAAGAGCTTCATCTAGCAAATTTAGAATCATCAATCAAGGAACAGAAATTATAACAGGATCCTGTACTTTGGTTCTAACACCGGATCTCACTCTGATTTTCTTCTGTTGATAGAATAGTGTATCTTAGTAACAGCCTGAGGTATAACAGACTCATTTTATTTGCTGAATATGAATACATTTTGTTTTTAACAAATGAAAGCTTATCAATTGATATATTTGTGTTTATTTTCTGTATACTAAACAGTCATTGGGGAATTCTCTTCCTCGACTGTTAGGACTGAAGCCCATAGTCTGCTGATGATATTTTAGCAGCGGTGCAATGATAGAATGGAACGATTTTACCTCAAACAATGTTAATAAACAAATTGTTTTTTGTCCTCTTTATCTTAAAATCTAACATTATAACGCTCCCTCATGTATCATTGCTAAAATAATATTTGTTTAAAGTATACTTTCATGACTAAACACCAGGGTTTATGTTCATTGACATCCTTTCCACTTACAGCAGTTAGGTCCCAATCATTCATCCTACAGTTTAGCCTTAGCTATTTTTTTCAGCAATTTAGCCCCATCCATTTCACCTCCATCAGTTCAGCCTTGCACATATATCCTGCTACACTTACACCCTGCCCTTTGAGGCCCGGTTGCATTAGCCAGGACTAAAATTAGCCAATTGTTTGAGTGCATGATTTTTCAGCTTTTAGCTCTGGATTTTCCTGGTTGGGGTCCCGGGGGTTCTGGCGTATATCCGTGGAGAACACGGTGCAGGAATAGGCCCTGGTTGGGGTGCACAAACTTTTGCATAAGAGTATAATTACGTCCACCCAACCCTATTAGACCCCTGCGTAAAAGCACTATATTATACTCCACCACAGTCAGCCATGCCACAAGACACTCGATACCATTGAGTGATTTCTCAACCATAAAAAGCTGACACAAGTGTTTCTCACTCTTGCTGTTTCTCTCCGTGAGTTCGACGTTGTTAATTCTGCCCCATATAGCAGGCATTCCAGAGAGCCATTTCTCATTCAATTATAGCCGAGCGCAGTCCTTTCCACATTTCAGAGCGTCCTGCTACGGCTAATTCACAGCTGTAATTGAGCCGAACCTAAAGGGTGAGGAAAAGGGAGCAGACGAATGAAGAAATGAGGGAGGGTAAAAATAACTGTAATGGACGAAGCTTTTTATCACCACTTACCCTTGTCAGGGTCACGGAGAGAGAATGGAGAGGTACACCCTAGGCAGGGGGTTTTGTAAGCGCACCCCATCTGACGCATATTTTATTTACTTATTTATAAACGTACCTAATCACGTGTTATACCTCCATAAGCACGAATAACAGCTGCGATTAGATTCGGCACGTACTGGACAAGTTTCTGGATGTTCAGCCTCTCTCACATTTTGTGGATGCCTTCCCTGGCTTCTTACTTGTTGTTCCAGGTAGTCCCACAGATTTTCAAGAGAGTTAATATCTGGGGATTTTGTCCAGATGTGTGACTGCTCCTGAATGTGCCAATCAGTCACATGTGCAGCCCTGTTAACGCGACAATAATCATCTTGGAGTACAGGGATAGGAATGTTATTTTCCTTGGCAAGATAATGAGGAAGAGCAGCTCAATATAGGTATTGTGATACAAATTTACTGTCGCCTCAACCATAGGACTGATTTCTGCATCATTAAAACACCCTCAGAACATCACAGAACCTCCTCCAGCTTGAACCACAGCTTGCACGCAGTCCTCACTGAAGACTTCCTGAGATCTTTTGATGAACATTATTCTCAGGCAGAAACCAGATTCCTGTGACCTGTGTCATGAACAGTCAGTCTAATGTTTGTGTTTTCTCACCGACTGTAACCAGGAAACTGTGAGCAGAAGGGAGCAAAGGCCTCTTGCCTGCCACTCTGCCCCGTATGTTCATGGTATGCAGTTTTATGTAGAGCCTTCTTTCAGAAATTGGTTCTGAAGAACGTGCATTGACTTCTAGAAGCAATTCTTGCCTGGAAGCGATGCAAAACACCCTGGCAGTCCCTGACTGTCTTTCGAGCACAATTTCCTGTACACTGGGATTTTTCCACTGCTGGTATACCTGTATGACCATACGCCTTGATACACCTGCAACTTCAGCTCCTTCCTTCACACTACGGCCTTTGGCACAACCAAATGCAATTGTTCCTTTTTGTCTTTTGCCTTTTCCACACATCATACAAGACATTTACGGGCACTGTACCACCTCTTCTCAATCTACGACTCCTGTTTCACACCCCTCAGGTATTGATAGACCTGTCATCTTCATACAACGCCATCTGCAGGAGCTTGAAGTTACTACCACCTTAAACACGCAAGGCAACTAATATATTGTCCGAGGAGAATATATACGGACATAGACAGCCATAATCCCCTTTGCTCTGAATAAAACCCCCATGAGCTGAGAGTTTGAGAGCTTTTGTTTACTGGTGATTTTTTTCCTGGACATTTTTTCCATCTCTCAAAGCTCTAAATCCAAGCTGTAAATCCGACTTTGTTTATTCAGTTATTGATTAGTCAGTCGTTGATACCACATTATTGTTTACTGCCTGTGTCTCAGCAGAGAGAAAAGAAAGCCATGCTATATTACACACACACACACACACATACACACACTCACTCACAAGCACAGACGCACACACATGCACGCACGCACACACTACTTTCCGCTTTCCTAGAATAAAGAGGTAATAATGCCCCCTCTGGGCTTGGCATGCTGGGGAATGTAGGCTGTCAGGTTACATTAGGAACCTGCTGAGACTGAAGTAGCAGAACCACAAACACACAACTGAACTCAAACGTCCTTACACACTCACTCTCACACACACACACACACACACAGACGGATACACTGCGAGTGCTCAGTGATGTCATGCAGCTACAGCACGCGCACACACACACACACACACACACACACACACACACACACACACACACACACACACAAACAGTTCCAACCAACATCACACATAAAACAATGAACCAATTAAACAGCCGCTTTACTTCTTACCCTAATTAAATTAACATCATAGTGTATAATTGCAGTCTTATACTAAATGTACACCCTTGGTTTTGCCCCTTAAAATGTTCAAACATATTTTTAAGTACTTTAAAAGAATAATATCTCCAGTGGCTCGGTGGTGAGAGCCAGCTGCTAGTAGCGGCAGTTCCTAAGGGTCTGAAGCTTGCAGGATGAAGGTCAGGACTGGTGATCTGTTCAGACAGTTACACTGACTGTTATTTCATTGCAGACCCGAGATATCTCAAGTTTTTTTCTGGTAAACTTCATTTAATTTGTTAATAAACATCCATTCCTGCATTTCAGACCTGCAAAACATTCCAAAAAAGTTGGGACGGGGCAGTGCAGAGCTAATAAAGAAGCAAAAAAAAGAAGTAATGATGTGATTTCAAACAGGTGCTTATAATCATGATTTGGTACAAAAGCAGCATCTACAAAAGGCTGAGTCTTTTTATCAACAAATGTGTGAGAAATTTGTTGAAATGTTTAAAAACAATGCTCCTCACAGAAAGAATGGAAGGGATTTCCATATTTCTCCCTCTACAGAGCATAATATCATTAAACCATTCAAGGAATCTGGAGGAATTTCAGCATAAAGGGTAAGAGCACAAGCCTAAACTGTAGAGGGGTGATCTTCACTCCCTCAGACGGCACTGCATCAACCATCATTCATCAATAGCTGATAGAACCACATGGACAAGGGATTCCTTTATCAAACCTTTATCAAGCTCTACAATACAGAGTTACATTCACAAATGCCACTTAAAACGTTACTGTGCTAAAAAGAAGCCTTATGTTATAACCATGTCCAGAAGGGGCGCCGACTCCTCTGGGCTCGGAGGCATCTGGGATGGACGATCATACAGTGGGAACGGGGACTGTGCTCAGACCCATCAGTATCACAGATCTGTTTTTGAACCAAAGACGAAAAGGAAAAACCAGTCCAAAAGCCAGGCTCTGTCATGGTATGAGGTCAGGTGAGGACCCTTGATGAAGGTCATTTACACTTCTGTGATGCAGCATTAATGCAGAAAAGTACACTGAGATTTTGTCTCATTGCCTCTGACGGTCCAGTGCAAATGTGAAGTGATTCCAACCATATGAGACCAGAGGAGGAATTGGTTACAGCTCAGTTGCATTTAGCATGCTTTCACATGACATCAGGCTTATAATAATCCCTGTCTGCTCTCAATGTAGCTCTAAACTGATGATATTAAAGACACACCGCCGTGGGTTTTAAACGCCGGACGTGTTTATGATCTGAAATGGTTCGTTACGTAAGGAAAGCACGTTCAGCTGACACAAACCACCATGCAAACAAGTGATGTGTAGGAGGCAGGGGTGCAATTACTTCAAGGCCATCCTCCTGTGTGTCTGTGTGTACGCGTGTATGTGCAAGAAACTGTTCACAAACAAGTATAACGAGGCATTTTTGTGAGTGTACATAGTCACAGTAATGACTTTTGGCTGGGCTTGTGTGCATCAGATCAGAAACACAACGCATCTATATGCTGCTCTATAGCGCTGAGATTTGGAAGAGTAAACGTTACACGGGGATTTGTTGGCGGCATTGTGTGTAAGCAGTTGGTGTGAGTTGGTGTCTCTCTGAGTCAGTGTTCTGCACCATTTCTAAAGATGTCTCATCTAAAACTTTGGGCCCCCTGGTCAGGCTACAGTAAGGACATGTTTTGTTGGTGCAGGGAACAAGCTCAAAAACGATGGATGTTTATATAGTGGTATCTCGGTTCTCGACCACCTAGGAACTCTTTGACTTCCTTTCTCGGGGAATTTTGACTAGAAACATTTGTCTCAGTTCTCGTTATTTGCTCGGTACTCTGTGCACTTGCTTAAACTTGTATGAGTTGAGCCAATGACTCATTTCAGTACACAGTGATTCAGATTCACAGTAGCTCTTTGTGTTTGTGTTTTTCTTTATTTTTACATCTACAATAATGTATTCTTAGTGCAAATATGTCTCCATGGGTCCTAAAAAGGTTAGTAATGACAGCCAACTGAAAGCAAAACAGGGAATGAATGCTCCAGAACACAGGCTACACCCAGTAGATTAAGTTCACCAATAGATTAAGGTGCTTTGCTTTTACTTATGACTTTCATTCCATGACTCACTAATTTTCATAAGATTTTCCAACACTTTAATATAAAATAAGCTTTGTGTTAATGATGTTGGGTATCTGTAGGTTAATGTAAGTGTTAATGTGTAATTGGCTCCTCTATGATACAGTACAGACTATATTAAACTCATCAGTTCATGATTCATTTATCTTATGATGGATTTGTTGAACATATCCCATCATAAATCAGGGAGCTCCTGTACAATACAGCTCCATTAATGCATATGATGTTATACAGGGGGATTTTCTGGGGGTCTGGAACCCATTCATTCCATTTACATTATTCCTCATGGAGAACATTTGCTCTGTACTCGTCCATTTTGCTTCTCAATAATCCTTCTGGAAAGAATTAACAACCAGAACTGAGGTACAGCTGTACTTAACAACTTTTGTTACTCTATCCATCTCTGTATTAAAGTAAATAAATCCTTACACCCTGCTCATATGTCATATCCAGACTGTGATTCACCAACACACTGCGACCGGCTGCTTCATGCATCAGCGTTCCCATAGCAACAACGCCTCGATGAAACGCTTATAGAAAAATGTACGTCAGCTACGGCGCAACAGAGCAACTGCGAACGCAAATTAGGAGGTACGCATGAAGTCTCCCACACACACACACACACACACAAACTTTTGCAAATTTATTAAAAAGGAAAAAACTTAAATTTCGCATGGACATAAGTAAGTATTCGTTTTTCTTACTTTCTTTCTGCCTTTCTTAGTTCTTTCACTCTTTCTCACTGCCTGTCCTTCTTTCTTTCTGCTGCAGGTACCCGTGCTAACCCTGTGATGGACTGGCAGAGTATCCGGTGCCCGCTTATGCTTGAGGCCTGAGTTTTCTGGGATTGGTGCCAAACCGACACGACCCTGAGCACCATGAGCACCATTAGCACGGATAAAAACGTCAAAATGATCCAGAGACTAGAGCTCCGAAGCGGTGAGAGCAGCATCAGGGCATAGCTTCAGCTCACACCTGATAATGATTTCATTAGGCTCATAGGTAACAGCTATCCTTCAAAAGTGTTTAGCTATTGAAAAGTCATTATTAGTACTACTATGTCTGTTCTGTCTGTCTGTCCTTCTTTCTGTTTCATTGTCTTTCATTCTTTCTTTTGTGTTTTCATTCTTTCTGTCTTTCTTGTTTTGTTATTTTTTACTTTCTTTCGGTCTTTCTTGAGTTCTTTCAGTCTTTCTGTCTGTCATCCTTTCTTTCTTTTTTTCTTTTTTAGTGTATTCATTCTGTTTTGTTCTTTCATTTCTTTCTTTCTTTCTTAGCTTCTTTGTTTGTGATTTAATTCTGTCTTTCCTTCTTTTTTAGTTTTTTTGTTTTGTTCTGCCATTCTTTCTTACTTTTTTCTTTCTTTTGTTATTTCTTACTTTCTTTTGGTTTTTCTTTGGTTCTTTCATTCTTTCTTTTTTGTTATTTTTTCTGAGTTTCAGTGTTTCTTTGCTTTGTTCTCTCAAATTTTCTGTCTGTCTTTTTTCATTATGTCTTACTCTCTTTCTTTTGCTCTTTCATTCTCTTTCTTTCTTTCTTTTGTTCTTTTTTTCTTTCTTTTGTTCTTT
>JAJAGP010002847.1:0-95437 GCA_025084515.1 Ancistrus triradiatus
TTTGTCTGTTAATAGGTTTTGCTTCGCCAGCAAGTTTCTGAAATCCCGAGTTCCTTGTGTCATAGTTTCTGGGTCTGTGGCATGTGAGCAAACCAGGGATGCCCTTGTGTGACACTTTCTTTGGCATTTCTGCTATTTTGCTCAACACCTGTGCATTCCTAAAATGTAAGTTTCTCCATTTGAGATCTATATAAGTAAATTGTAAATTTGTTCTTACTGAATCTACATTCGAATGGGAAAAAATTGAGCGATCTGAGCCACTTTGATCAAGGCATGGTCTAGTGCAAGACTAGCCGGGGCCAGCATTTCAAAAACGGCCAACCTTGTAGGGTTTTTCGTCTGCAATGATGTCAGGAGTATACTGAGAATGATGCAATTTAGGAAAAACATCCACCGAAAGGACATCTTCTGGACCTAAACAACTTTGTTCACAAAAGGGGACAGAGGAGAATGTCAGGAATCATTCTGACGAACAGGAGATGGAGTAGTGGTACACTTTTCTTTGTACACTCTGGGTCATTTCCTACCTATGGATGGATGTTTGAACTGTTGGGCTTATCTAAACATTGAGGAAGCACAAGCCAATCCCTTTATGGCAACTGTTTACCCTATGGCAGAAGGACAATGTACCATGCCCACAGGTTGTAAAGTCATAGATTGGTTCCAGGAATATTATAGCGAGTTTTCCTGCTTCCCTGGCTTTCACATTCCCCAGATTGTAATCCTCATCCCTGTCTGGGATGTTGTAGAATTGACTATTCAGAGCATGACAATACCTCCATCTAATGTGGGCCAACTACAAGATGATTGGTCAATATTCCTGTAGAAAGATTTCAAAAAATATATATATATATATGCCTTTAAAATGTTTCAGATAATCTGTCGCATGACTTGTGTGTCAAAAAATCAAGCAATAGGATTTGAAACGATCTAACACAAATGTCAGCAAATCACATTAAGTTCAGCACTGCACAGTCTAGTGGTGTTAATTCCTTTGACAACTGAGATCAGTGATCACAGTCGAAGATGGTAGAAGATACATCAGTTATCCGTCCTCCATCTTCATGTGATGCTATCATATTACAGTAAGTGGAGTGAGAGCTTTAGTTTCTTCATGGCAAACCGTCTTATTACTTATCACTCATGTTCACAGTACTTTCAAGTAAACGTCCCTGAACAATAAATTAATTGCACAGAAGGTAGATGAATAAACCGTTTAGATAATGTACTTCAACGTCATTTCTTAAGGTTGTGAAACTGCAATCAGACAGTGGTAAAGGTTTACTTATGTAACCCTAATCCTAATTTTATGGAGACCCTAACTTTATGGAGAGTACAGAAAAGTCACTGTCACTGTCATTATAAAATCACTGTCACTGTCATTATATTATCATTATCATATTTTACATGATGCAATACATGATGGTTTTAAGTCATTTCAACTCGAGTTCACTACATAACCGACATTTCCAGTACTAATTCAAGTTCAGTAGCAACCTCTGCACCATCTGCATGCCTTTATTTGCAGGCAAGGTTACAAACACAGCCACACAACCGTAAATAAACGACTGTTTGCAGAAAGCTGTTGTTTATTCGCTCTACCCTCCAGGAAGAAACAAAAACACGACTATCTGTCGTGCACACGCCTCATTTTCCCTTCGTATCTAAGGAGGCGTTTTTTTTCCCTACCTGTTTTGCGAGGCTTTCGCAGATTTCTGTTTCATTGGCTAGTCTGCCCTAAACGCACACATCTCACCAATCCGAGAAGAGAAAACCAACAAGAACGAGCCAATCCTGACTCAGGAGGCGGGATTTTGTCGAAATACGAGCGGAGTAAAAAGTAAACGCTAGGTGAAGGCAGTCTCGGATGACGATTAGATTAAATCTGCAGAAGGCAGCAAACAGACTCGCTTCGCTCATGTTTTTTAACAGTTTGGGAACCAACATGCATTTTAAACCAACTCGGAATCGACTGTACACAACAAGATGCTGTGGATGTTGCCACGTCAGGACGGGAACGATCATTCTCGGCACTTGGTACATGGTAAGTTGCGATTCTATGAAGAGTTTGCCAGAAGATGGTGGCTGTGTCGCAAATCGCGCGGTACGTTCTACACAGTGAGGCAAAATGGTAGCGCTGACTTTGACTCACGTTACTGCCTTGACAGCCTATTTAGTGGTTTTTGTCGCGGTTTGGGACACAGCCTTTGCCTTTATCGCGGATACTAGGCGTTTGTGTTTATATAAATATTATGGTTTTTATGGTTGTGTGCTCATTCTTAACACGTTATTAATCATCGTTAACAGTCAATTTAAAAGCCTAATAGCCTTGTATCTATTCAAGTATATATAAAGTAGTTTTTATTTACACAGAAGTAACGTTCATCGCGTTATCCTGCTAGCCGTTAGTTTTAACGGAATGCTAACCTAGTTGCTACAACAACTTACTTAGCTATTTAAATAACGTTCGTCGCCTGTCTTCGTTAAGATAACAGTGAATTATAAGTTATTATATGCAAATGAACTCATTCATAATGGTGTTTTTTAGTAAAGCAGTCAGCTAAACTGTGCTATCTGTAGCTCAGAAAGCCGAGGCCTAATTTTGATGTCCTAGCTAGGTTAACATGCTAGCTTAATCCTCAGTACAGCTGCGCTACACAAGCGCCGGTTATTAATAATTAATAAAAATATAATTTATAATTCACCGTTTATTACAGTAACACTAGCTGCTGGGTAATATGTTAACTCAGACCGGATTTTTGTTTAATTAATTCGTTATAACTAACCTAGACAATTTTGTCTCGAGCAATCTGAAATGTATTTTATTAATTAAGGATTGATTATAGTATTTATATAAGTATTAGTAGTCGTTTTATTATTAGTAGTATTGGAGTAATAGTGGTGACTAGTTAGGTAATCAGTAAACAGTTAACCAATAACTATTAATCCACACTAATACTAATAATAGTGTTATTATACAGTATGTTATTATTAATTGCTGTAGTAGTAATATAGTTAGGCCATCAGTAAACAAAATTTAAAACACTATGAATTAGTATTAATCTCCATCAACAGCAATGATAACGCCATATTGTTGCTGTTTTTGTTTCTGTGGACTCTGCTGTTGGTGGTAGTGTTTAATAGTAGTAGCAATTAGTTGGGTTGTCCATAAACCTAAAAAAAGTTAAATGTAATTTACCACTAGTAATAATAATGTTGTTATTGTTATTAATTGGCACCACTCGATACTCCCCAGTCATCCTGCTCACCCACGCTACCCCATGACATGACCAGGGCATGGTGGCAGTTCATGACTGGGTTCATAACAGATCTTCAGGTTGAAGCTTCACCCAGGGTTGTAGTAGTACTAACTTTAAGCAGTGAATTTTCTCTTGTCATCAAGCTGCTTTTCGTCTTCTGGACTAGATTACTGTGTGCTTGTTGTGGGTCGAAAACAGTGATTGACAGCTTTCTGTGGCATGTTAGTGTCATTATAGGCCGTTAGTAAGCCTGAGCAAACCCCTTCGCATATGAGAAAGTAGAGTTGCGTTGCATCATGATTTGTGGGTGTGGAAAGTTTGAAAGGGAGAGGTGAATGAGATGAAGGTCATGTATCACGGACAGTTCCAGCTTTACGTGTAGCTAAATTGTTAAAAATAAAGATGGCGGATATTTATGCACTTTAGAACTTTTTAAAATACAGACACAACGAAACTGTTTACCAGAGAAAATACAAATAGTATATGAGAGAGTATATGAATGCAGATAGCAATCAAACAGAGCTGAGGGAACTTGGTGAACAAACAAACTCTGGAAGCGCATGGCTTCACCTCCAAGAGCATCAGACAAGAGGTTTAAATAGCAGGGGATCCTTGGCAGGGTTCTGTAAACAGACCTTCTGGGTGTTGAAGCCACACCTGAGATTGTAGTTATTACTAGTTATTAGTGAGTAGTTAGTCATTGATATGCAAAAAACCCACAATAAATAACACAACCGCTAATGGTAATACTATGTTGTTATTGTTATTAGTTTTTGTTGTTGTAGTAGTAATCTATTATAGGGACTGGGGTAGTATAGCTGTTAAGGTACCAAAAGGTCCAGGGTTCAAATCCCACCTCTGCCAAGCTGCCACTGTTGGGCCCTTGAGCAAGGCCCTTAACCCACAATTGCTTGGACTATAAGACTGTATCAATTGTAAGCCGCTCTGGATAAGGGTGTCTGCTAAATGCTGTACATGTAAATGAAATAAAGAACACCAGTAGTAATAGCAGTAGCATTTTTTATGGTTGCTGTTATTGTATTTATTCATATTAACTAGTTAGGCCAATAACTGAATATTAACCAATGCCATATTAACAATACCATATTGTTATTTTTCTAGGTGGTGGTGTTATTTTTTGTAGTTATTCATTAACATCTCATAATAATGGTTAAATATTAATAATATAGTGATATTTGCTTTTCCTGTTTATTGTTACTGTCATTTTTTATTTGTATTTGTAGAGGAAGCTTGTTAGGTCATCACCAAAACAAAGTCATCTCAAAGCAGTAAGTCATATTAATCACCAACAACAACAATAGTAATACCTTTTTTATTAGTTATAGTAGTTAGTATACTGATATGTTCCTGATTGTTGGAGTAAGCTTTCATGGTAGCAACATGAACTGTCAAAGTAGTGAGACACACTTGTAAAATGATCATTTTGGTATCAGTGTTAAGTTCAATCTGTCAGTACTGGTGTTGAAAAACAACTTTAAATGATACTCAGCCCTGATCCACATTACTGAGAAGGTTCTGCGCTGGAGTCCTAACAAATTGCTGAAACGCCATTTTTGTTACGACGAGCAAACAGTGTGTGCAAACAGAAAGTACAGAACTGAACTGGCTATCAGTGACTTATGAATAATCTGATCTCACACCATCATGACATGCTTTCATAGTGTTTTTTTTTCTAGAAATTGTCTACCATCTTGCTCTTTCTGAGCTCTCTTTCTTCCAGAAGTATCTCTGCCCTTCAGTGACCCACGCTGTCTTTTCCATAAGGAAATTGCTAACAGCAGTTTCTTGTTGCGAACCCTTCCTCTGCCAACGCAACTATTTTCCCACGATTTTGTAGGCTTATTTTTGGCTTTCAGCCCATCAGTTGTATGCAGAGTGCTTGTGTTTTTGTTGAGTCATTCATTGTGACTAAGCACCAGAGTTGACTGGTGAATGTTCTGCTATTGTCTGACTGCTTTTCATCTTTCGGAACAGATTGCTTTGTGCTTGTTGTGGGTTGAAAACCGTGATTGACAGCGTGTTGCATGTCAATATGGGCCATTAGTAAGACTCTTGATGAGCAAACCCCTTCCCAAATGAGAAAGTACAGTTGCGGCTGCTGTATGTTACGTTGCGTCATGTTTTCTGGGTGGAGAAAGGGTGAAAGGGAGAGGTGAATGGAAAGAAGCTCCATCAATTCCATCTTTAAGTAAAAATTGTGTTCTTAAATAAAAAGTGTGGTTGTTGGTGTTATTGTAGATTAGGTTTGATTCAAAGGAAATTTGAGAATCTTTACTACTAAGACCACTTTTCCCATCTTTACCAAGGCTCACTAATTCTGGAGCTGACTGCAGATATTTTGTTTTTCTTCCTCAGGTTGTGAACCTGTTGATGGGAATCTTGCTGACCGTGGCCGTCACCCATCCTGAGAACGTGCCCACTGTGGATCTGCAGTATGAGGTCATTGAGCACTACTTCGCCTCAGACAGAATGTCAGGTATGTATCTGGAATTGTTAAAATGTCAGTTTTTTCATATATATGCACCTTTATATCCATGCTCCTGCCATGAGTATGGCCACGTGTGTTTCTGAGCTACTGAGGCACTGAGTAATGTTTTTGGTTTTGTCGCCGCTGTAGAAAATGCCTGCGTGGGATTCGCCATCTCCCTCCTTATGCTCACCATCAGTGCCATGATGGTTTATGGAGCCATTACTGTAAGTCTGAACACATTATAACTGCTTTATCGGTTTTGTCTTCATTCAGACATGCGTGTCATTTTACATGAACCGTTCTGACCTGATCAGATATTAAACATGACATGTTGCTAGGCAACCGGAAACAGAAGAAATCATAGGAACTATGACATTTTATAACCATAAGTTGTGGCCTCTGTCTAAAATGCAAATGTACATACAAACAAGTACAGTGAAGTCCTGTTATTCAGATATACCTGGTCCTGGACATGGCTCAGATAATGAATATCCAGATAACATGAGCCTTTTCATTGTTTCTGGTTTGAAAATCCCTTTCTTTTATCTTCAAGACTTTATACGTTTATGCATGTACATATCTCATATGTAAATGAATATAGTTGTGCAGGAACGTTTTTTTTGTGTTCTCTCGGTCTCATATAAACATTGCGGTGTGTTCCCCTCAGGTGCGGTGTGTTTGTTGCCATAAGAGCGTGAGCGTACATATAAATAGGGAAATTATCTCTGGTGTCTGACTGCGATCTTCATAACTAATTTATCCTATGATAACCATTGTTTAAAACTAAATTATATCTCCTTACTGATAGGAAGCAGGTGAGAGATGCAGGTAGAGGCAAAATATTCAAAGACACCATCTGTCTTAGTTACCTTAGACTGATACACAGACTTTCTTAGATTCTTCCTCCATGTTCTTTCTTTTAAACTCCTATACGGCTTAAAATACTTTTAAGGGTTTTTTTTGCACATTAGTTAGTTTTGCCCAGCCTCTAGCTGCTGGTGACCCTTCACAATTCACACCTCCAAACTTAGGTCTTCAGTCTTAGTCTTTAGCACTAAGGTTCATATACCCTTTTCATCCTTGTGATTAAGAATTGTTTTTAATGAAGATTTTAAAAATGACGTGAAGTGAAATGGTAGTGATGCACTGAAATATTTCAGTGTTTAGAATAGTCGGTTAAATGTGAGGACTTCTTATACTTAAGCTATCAGGATGACTAATGTTGTTCATTACGTGCCCTCATCGCACATGGTTGTGTTTATGTCATGAATAAACACTACATTTGCGTTACAGCAGTTTACATTCCTTTCTTTAGGGATGAATTCAAGAGCATGCTGCCTGGCAAATATGCAACCGTATTTAATTCAGTCTTTAATTCATTGTACCTAAACAGGATTAAATGTGATGCTTTTGTGATACGATACAGTTGTCCAAGTATTTCATTACTGTATGCTAATTCACACTTTGCAGTCTTGCATGACACTCGTCTAAACAGGTTTGTTTTTCCACATGAGCTACAGTAGTTTCCTGTGTGAAGAATAAAGTCTGATTTGTTTTAGCCAGACGTGTTGCTCCTTGAATAGTAGATCCTGAGATGTTCACTAGTAATAGAATGTTTACTTGCCTTGTTTACTTGCTTACCAGATCATTAACGTAAGTAGAGAGGCCCTGTCGTACCCTGACCTTCTCAGCAAGCTGGCTTTGAGTCGCATTATCATTTTAAGGCATTTAAATTCATGCATTGTTATTGAAATTATAATGACCGACACACCAGAGAAACACTCTGCACAGCCTCTGTGTTGGCACTGTTTACCCTCTCTCCTGCCAGTCACTATATACACACACTCCACCCCTAATGTGAATATCGTCGTCTTCACACACCCATTCTCGGGAAAATAAGATGGACCTCAGAAATAGGTTTTGCTTCTTTTGGTGTCATTACAAGTAAACCTGAGTGTGCTTTTCCATGATGGAGAAATACTGCAGTGCAGAAACTTGTACACTTCTGATACCACAGCTTTGGGTATCTGCCCAGACCGATATCCAAACTCTGTTTTACTCTTGAACTAATAATACTAATAATATATTGAGGCACTACGCTCATGGTGGCAAATTAGCCACCTAAAATAGTGGAAGATTTTGTCTCCACTTTTCGAGAAATGACCAGGCGAAATGCAGTAGGTGTTGAAAGTTGTAAAGGAAGTTGCACCTCCAACGTGGCAAAATGTCTAAGGCAGTGTACCGGGTCAAACCATCTGCAGTCTCCTAGCACGAACGCTGCATTAGCCTGGACAGTCTACAATGCTTAACGTGAGCAAAACTTGGGCCTTTATGGTCTAGGAAAACCAAACTTCTCGTGCTTATTACTGATCCTAGGTAATCTCTACTGCTTAACAAAGAGCATGTATTCCAAATGGAAAGTCATTATTTTTACATTGAGCTATTTCTTCCCATTTAAACCTGTAAGGAAAAAGAGTAACGACTCTTGATTGTACTAAACAATGACCTAGCAACACCAAGCTACTCTCCCTTACTCCTGGTCATAAGCACGCTCTGCTGCTGATCACATGTTCGTCATTTCATCAGTAGTGTGTACTTGTCCAGTAGTAACTGAGAGAGGTTTATTGCTCCTAGCTCACTGCTTTAGTACATTAAGCCATGGTAAGCTTTTTAAATGGGAAGAAATATGCCTAAACATTTTGGAATCGAAAGAACCAGTAAGAATCGGAATCAGAATTTGAATCGGTAAAATGAAAACGATACCCAACCCCACAATGTGTTAGTTGTCCTGTTGATATTTTGAGTCATTTATAGACAGGCTTTTGGCTTTGACTAGGGCGGCTTGATTAGTAACGTTTATCTCTAGATGCCTCAAATAAGCTTTAAGCCAAACTGATGTTTGTGTTTATAGCAGACTTGGTACTCCTGGTGGAGTTTGTTTGACTAAGCTAGTTACAACAGCTGCATCTTGGCTACAAATGAAGGTCTTTGTACAAACCATCCTTTTTATCAAGCCCCCTCACTACTGCTATTGCACAAAGTTTTATCTGTTATGATTGAGCCATTTTAAGATCTGCCAACTTCTTTAGCTTGCGTTTAGTGAATCGAAGGACAGTGGGGTAAACGAGGCCCTGCAGAGTTATACATCTAGTGGCACTAGAACCTAGAATCTTGAACACAGTTGTCTGACTAAAATACAGCACTTGAATACATTATAAAAAAGCTATACTGGTTTATCTTTCAGCACCGTGACGGCTGGCTCATCCCGTTCTTCTGCTACCAGCTGTTTGACTTTGCTCTGAGCTGCTTGGTAGCCATCAGCTCACTCACTTACCTGCCCCGGATCAAGGACTACCTGGATCAGCTGGTCGGTGGCGCTCTTCATTATGCATGGCTCTGTGATTACTTCAGACACTTATGTTCTGCACATAGGTTGCATTTGCGTTCTTGTTTTACACCATTTGTTTTGCTTTCAGCCGGATTTCCCATACAAAGACAACCTCCTTTCTCTGGACTCCAGCTGCCTTCTGCTGTTCGTGCTCATCTTCTTTGCTCTGCTCATCATCCTGAAGGTATCAGAATCTCACATACTAGCCACAAAGCATTTATATGGTGAGTTCTGTTTGTCAGCCTGTTTCGATGGTTTTGCTCACTTCAGTCATTGCTACGGGGCAAAGCCAGTGCAAAGGTCAGTCTTACCACGGAAAAATAGTCATGAGCACAGGAATAAATGGCTTTTGAATGACCTTGTGAAGTTAATTAATAACTGCTCCGAATGGATCGATTTTATGTCCCTGAACTGAAGCCTCTTGGATGACTGATTCTGCTTTTGTAAGTTTATTCTTTTGGTGAAATGACTCATCACAGTGCAGAAGTCACGAGTTTCCATTTTAAAACCAAGATTTACCAGGAATTTCCTGCAAAGCTCAGGCAACGTCTAATTTGGATGTTGCCAGCATTGTATGAAGCTCCTCAAAGACAAACCAGTCACATCTGCAGTCCAGGTTCTTGCGAATCCTGTGGACGGCAAGATTCCCCGAAAATGTATGAATAAGTATATTAATGTGGCCCATATGACATCGTGACTATGGCGTACTGTACCATCTGGATACTGTCAAAGGCTTTACAGATCATGTTCTTCTGCTGTTTTTGTAAAACCAAGCTATATTCTTCTTCTAAATGACAGACCGTCATGGTAGCCTAGTGGGTAAGGTCCAGGGTTCAAATCCCACCTCTGCCAAGCCACCACTGTATCTCCTTGAGCAAGACATTTAACCCACAGAAGGGCCAGGGTTCAAATCCCACCTCTGCCAAGCTGCCACTGTTGGGTCCTTGAGCAAGACCCTTAACCCACAATTGCTTGGATTGTAAAACTGTACCAACTGTAAGTCGCTCTGGATAAGGGCGTCTGCTAAATGCTGTAAATCCTTGGGTGTTCTGATATTTTTAAAGCAGCTTCTGAATGTTCATCAATCCTGGTATTTGCAATGAGCAAGACAGTTCATATTGCATACATACAGGTCTGTGCAAAAGTCTTAGGCCGCCATTAGTTTTGTTGTTTTAGCTATGGTATTATGATCATACATGACATATTGCCGACGATCGGAGCAAAAAAGTTCATGCTTTGATTCGTCAGTCCAAAATCCTCTTTAATATCTTAGCCTCTTCACCTTGTTCCCCTACTGAAAAGTGGTTTCTTGGCTGCTACCCTTCCAAAAAGACCTGCTCAAGCTTCTCCAGACTGAAGAAGGGTCAACGTAATGAAGCGGCTGCTAGTGCCCGAGGGGAGGTCACACTAAATACTTACCACTGCAGGTTTTGATGGAATGGAATGGAATGAAACCATTTTTGTGCGGACTGCACCTCTTTTTTACAGCAATCTTCATGTCTGATCGACCTGTTTTAGTGCTTATTGTTTTATTGCTGAAATGAAGTACTGTATTTTAAATGCAGAAAGGTTAAATCATGTTTTTAACATCCGTATCAGCCACAATAATGTGCTAAAAATCATAGTATCGGCCCAAGAAATTTAATATCCCTAGTGACAACACGAGCAGTGTCCCATTAGGAGTCGGCTTTGATTTAGAATGCCTCTTTCATTGTGACAGGCTTACTTGATCAACTGTGTGTGGAACTGCTATAAGTACATCAACAACAGAAACATGCCGGAGATCGCTGTTTACCCTGCTTTTGAGACTCCACCACAGGTACGTCGTTTGCTTTACTCCTTTCTTACATGCAAACAAGTGAGCAGTACTGCAGGCTTGATCTTCCTGTAGACAGCAGTCTGAAAGCCAAGGAAGCCATAAAAGGATTAACAGTGTGATATGAGTCAACTTCAGATCCATGTGTCATAAGGAAGTATTAAAATAGCACAAGGAAAGGACAGAAACCGGATATGGAATCGCAGGCTTTCCAGAAAAGTCCAGGGTGAACTGCCGGCCGCTTTATTAGGTACAGCCATGATCGAATCTCCCGGACATACCAAAGGTGCTCTGTTGGACGGAGATCTGGTGACTGTAGAGGCCTTGAGTACAGTGAACTCGTGTTGAGCTTTGTGACATGTCTTCAAAAAGGATGCATTTCGCAATACAAGTATAAAAACAACCATTTGGACCATTTGGAAACACATCCTTCAGTACGTTGCATCATAACACACACGGTTTCTAATCCCCAAGGAACGTGCCTTCAAAGAAATCTCACAGACCATGGCAGCTTTTGATGATGCAACCATCTTTTGCATAAAACGGAACTAGAACTGAGATGCAGTGCAGAGCTGGTGATTTGCATTTCACACAACATGCAGCTATCGGATTCTAATCTGACTAACCAAAGACATTTCAGTACAGCTGCAAAAACCTCATTCCTTTCTAAACTAGTTGTGACTCTTTGAAGCTTTGTAAGGTTTTGTTAAGTAGCGATTGCGTAATAACTGCTTCTTTAAGGGTTCAAGTACAAGAGTTCTGCCAGATGTCTCATAGACTTGCTTAATTCCTTATTTTCTGGTGAGATGCTCTGCCAGTCAGGCTCATGTGATCAGTTGACCATTGTCACATGATGAAGTTATTTGGGGTTTAAGATGAGTAAAATCTGAAGCACTTTGAGTATCACAGCCCGTCCTTATCTCTTTCACACACACATTTCTGAAGTGAGATCACTCTATATTTTGTGAGCGCACGTTTCCTGTTGTACTTAAAACACAAATAACACAAGCGGGTATTTCCGAAGCAAGCAGGAAACTGAGAGACGTGCTAGAGATGGATTCGATCCCATCCTATATCGATATCGCGTCCGATATTAACGTCATTCGCTCATGAGTACGCCCTAAACCAAGGATGCGTTAGTAATCATTCCTTAAAGAACACGCTTAGCCCTTGTGTGTTGTGTCTCCTGCAGTACATCCTCCCGACCTATGAAATGGCCATGACGATGCCAGCGAAGGAGCCTCCGCCCCCCTACATGCCAGCCTGAAGTCGCGTCTGATTAAAGTCACTGCAGATGCTCTACTTGGCCTTTTGATTGATTTGTTCTGCCCTTCACTTGGTAAAATGGAGGGTGCTGAGCTTCGGCACCGCCAGTATCACTTTACAGCTCTGTATATTGCATAGACTCGATCATAATTGTCATCCGCATGACTTTATGCCTCATAACATTTTGTGGTCGGTTAATCGCTTACAGATCTATTTTTGTAAATTCATAGAAAATGAGCAGAAGACAGTGCAGTGGAGATAAAAGGTTAACCCGAGGTTCCTGTAGAGGCGGCTTTCGTTTGCACTGGATGGCCTCGTTTTGAGTTGCATATAGTACGCCGGCTTTGTGTAGTGTATTCATGGTGAACCAATCACAAACGTTTCTACTTGGATGGGGCAAATGATGTGCCAGGAAGTAACGCGTGTGAAGCAGTGAAGGCTTTCACCCCTATTGCTTTCCCCTCTTTGTTTTTATGCTTTTCGGTGTCCGAGTCGAATCGTGAGTCCCTTTGCCTTGCCGCTTCCCTGCTCACTAATATTCAGAAGCACTGCTTTCTGGGTCGACTAATGCTAAGCTTTCTGTTTCAGTTTAAACACCAGTCCTGACAATCCAATGTGAAATTAAAAGTACCTTTTTTTTCCCCTTTGTGTATTTTGTGCATACGTAATAAAGGTATAGGCAAAAAAAGATGTTTTAGCACTTTATCTTGTTTTATATCCGAGTGTTGTCAGTTCATCGTCCATCCACCATCCTGGCAGCGTTCATCATGCTGTGTTGTGGTAGATAGTGTTTATGCTTTCACCACGTCGCTGACATGGGAGGAGCTTCTTCTCTCACGAGACAATGCTTTGTCATAAACAAGACTCCACTAGTACGGTGAACATTAATAGATGCATGCTTTTTCCTTCTTGGTCTCTTCTTGTACACATTCTGGTATTAAAATGATTGGAAATAAACATTTTGAAGCACTCGGTTCATTTTCATTTCCTCTTATTTACTCACTTCTTGCTGGACTATCTAAAGGATGTTGGGTAAGAACGAGGGTTTGGTAAGTGGATGCCAAATGGTCACTGGACCAGACCTACTGGACTCAATGAGTGGTCTGTGCAGCGGGTTGGTAGTATAATGAGCCTACAGTCCTGTCAGAAACACCCTGCTCATGGGAGAGATTTACTCGCAGCATTTCGCACATGCCCGTGTCCTAGCCACACTGCGGACGGGGTCAGGCTGAGACTGGGTGGCACAGCGGCTGAGCTCAGTGGCCGATTGGCCAAAACGCCTCCAGCTTTCAGAGAAGGTTTTCCCTTACTGAAAGGAATTAAAGTCCCTCAGGCATAAAGGATTTACTGCAGTGCCGGAGGTTTTGTTGGCGTAAAGTTGCATTGTTTTCATGACAACAACTCGTCGGCGGAAAAGAAAAAACCTTCACTGAACTCTGCTTTTTTGCCAAAAGTTCTTCAAACAAAATGGCGAATAATGTAGAAAACAGGAAAAGAAAACCATCACAAAAAAAATCACGTTAATCAAGTTAATAATGACAGTAATAATACATCAACCTCACCTAGTAAATAATTTCAACCACGTAATAATAATAAATATAGGTATTATTCTGTTTTGTGGTTTCTTTTTATATAAAAAAAAATCTTCCTCCTCAAAAATGGCGAATAATGTAAAAAACAGGAAAAGAAAATCGAACACAAAAAAAATCAAAAGTTAATAATGACAGTAATAATACATCAACCTCACCTAGTAAATAATAATAATAAATATATTTATTATTCTGTTATATCTATTATTCTGTTTTGTAGTTTCTTTTTATATAGTTAAATTCTCCTCTTCAAGTAGGAAACAAGAAAAGAAAACGGAACACAAAAAAAAAAATCTAAAGTTAATAATGACAGTAACAATACATCAACCTCACCAAGTAAATAATATCGACTACGTAATAATAATAAATATATTTATTAATCTATTTTGTAGTTTCTTTTTATATAGAAAAAATTCTCCTCTTCAAAAATGGCAGATAATGTAGAAAACAAGAAAAGAAAATCGAACACAAAAAAATAAAAAGTTAATAATGACAGTAATAATACATAAACCTCACCTAGTAAATAAAATATCGACTATGTAATAATAATAAGGAATATATATATTATTCTTTTATTCTATTTGTTATTCTATTTTGTAATTTTTTTATATGGAACAAATATTCCTCTTCAAACATGGCAAGTGTAGAAAACAAGAAAAGAAAACCATCACGAAAAAAATCGCAAGTTAATAATGACAGTAATAATACATAAACCTCACCTAGTTAATAATAATATCAACCACGTAATAATAATAAATATATGTATTATTCTGGTTTGTAGTTTGTTTTTATATAGAAAAAAATCTTCCTCTTCAAAAATGGCAGATAATGTAGAAAACAAGAAAAGAAAACCGAACACAAAAAAATAAAAAGTTAATAATGACAGTAATAATACATCAACCTCACCTAGTAAATAATTATCGACTATGTAATAATAATAATAAATATATGTATTAGTCTATTTTTTAGTTTGTTTTTATATAGAAAAAATTCTTCCTCTTCAAAAATGGCGAATAATGTAGAAAACAAGAAAACTGAACACAAAAAAAAAAATCAAAATAATGATACATCAACCTCATGTAGTAAATAATATCGCCCATGTAATAATAAATATATATTATTCTTTTATTCTATTTATTCTATTTTGTAGTTTCTTTTTATATAGAAAAAAATTTCCTCTTCAAAAATGGCAAATAATGTAGAAAACTGAACACAAAGAAATTAAAAGTTAATAATGATACATCAACCTCACCTAGTAAATAATATTGACCATGTAAAAAAATATTACATGTATTATATTTTATTTTGTAGTTTATGTTTCAACAGTCCCCAAAAACTCAGCCATATTCTCCATCTTTCCGGAGTTAAGATGAGACGTTCCTTAAAGGGAATTTGCAGTTAATGAGCCTTATGCAGCACTTAAGGGGTTACTCACAGGACATTGGATATTTAAGGTATCATTTAATGGTTTATAGTGACTTCCCTTAAAAAATGCCCTTCTGAGTCCACGGTTCCCAACTTGGGGTCCACATGCCCAACAGGGGGGCGCCAAACCTCACGGGGGCCGTGAAAGGCTTTGTGTGCTCTGAGTTGCACTTTAAATCAAATTAAATAGCACACCCGCTGTGTTAGGCTTCCCTGAAGTCCCCCGAGTGAATATGAGTACACTTGTAACCTTGTTCCTGTCATGAATACCAAGCATTGATGCTGACGAGACATGAATAAATAACACTGAGAGTCGCTTTACTGCAGGGAGTGAATAACTGTGGAGCTGGGAGGTGCCCTTAGCTAGATCTTCAATGTGATACTGAGCAACCAAGAGGACCAGAAGCAATTGATCTTTCAGGGTGGAGAAACATTGTCAAGACCTTCCAAACAAAAATAAAGGTAGTGTTGTTAAAAACAAAAAAAACAATAGGTAGTATGAGGGAAGCAAAGTATGGAGGCCTCCATCATAACGTTCTACACATAAAATTTCATTAGATCCCAACAACCCCCCGTTGGTGAGTCTTTTGTCAGTAAGAATTCAAGGTTTTTATTTGTCACATGAACATCTATAGTTGATACAAAAGGACAGCGAAATGTAAAGTTGCTACTCCAAGACTGTGCAGATAGATATGTAAAGAATTACCAAAAAGAGTACAATTTAGATATATACACAATATAGGGCTTTGAGAGGTAGGTATCTTCTTCTTCTTCTTCTTCTTTAGGCTTCTCCCTTTATCAGGGGTCACCACAGCGAGTTAAACCTTTCCACCTCACCCTGTCCTCCACGTCCTCTACTCTCACCCCAACTCCCTGCATATCTTCATTTACCACAACCAAATAACTCCTCTTTGGTCTTCCTCTCCGTCAAGTATCAAAATATATTAAGGTAGTGAGTGTACTTTCTATGCTTGTTTTTATTTTACTTTCATTTTTAGGGATGCAGAGATGGCGTGATTACCGGCATCATTTTGGTAGGTGTGAGGAACTGCTGGGTATCCATTGGAAACCCACATGGGAGAGGGAAGAACATGTTAAACTCCATACAGTGTCAGGGGTGAGATGAATAATATGAAATGTAAAAATGAAGATAGTGGTGAAACACGTTTTTAAGTATATCGAAGACCTAAAAAGATGTTTTATCTTCAGCTCTGGAGAACATTCTCAGCATTTGGTAGACCTCCCCTATCCAAAGAGACCCTCAACCAGGGGCGATTCTAGTAACAGTGCTTTAGGGATCCACCCATTGAGACCAGCGTCCCAACACCCTGACCGCCCCTCTTCGACGCCCAAAACGAAAAAACACCTCTTAATTTGACCATAATTCCCAGGAAGAACATCAGACTTTTTGTGTAGGAGAAACACTGACTGGAACGACACCAACAAACCTGAGAAAACTTCCATTAATGCTGAGCCACCACTTGGATCATACTATTTGCAAGGCAAGGAGGCCAAAAAAACAACTCCTATTTTAGGGGTGCTGTGATTCAATTTAAGGTTGCTTGAGCATCCATAAAATGGGTCTGGAAACACCTATGCCCTCAAGTGTACAATCCAAGTAATGGCTTGTAAAGGATCTTACTTAGAGGACCAACAGTGGCTGTTTCTAGACCTCTTTTTCACATCTCTGACAAGCTGCCACTGTTGGGTCCCTGAACAAGAAACTAACCCAAAATTGCTTGGATTGTAAGACTGTATCAGTTGTAAGTCACTCTGGATAAGGGCGTCTGCTAAATTCTGCAAATGTTAAAAAAAATGTAAATGTCTTGGGACTTGAACTCAACCTTCTGATCAATAGTTCAGTCCGACCACTGAGCAAGGCATTTGCAAGGCTGGACTAGACTTATTTTTAGTGAGGTCACCAAGAGGGCGCCACTGAGTCCACTGAACCCAGTGCACCTTTCATCACTGCTCTCTGGCGTCCGTGGATGAATGAAGGCCAGACTGCTGGAAGACTTCGGCTCTCCCATAAGACAAATTTTGTTGTTTGCTGACAGAATTAACACCGAGCTCTGAAATCTGCTTTGACTGAACCATTCCATCTTGGCGTCTGAATGTTTTTTAAGCTCGAGTCGGCACGTTGTTTCGGGGTGGTCCTGTGTGGAGCTTGTTCCATTCTCAGAAGATACTCGAGCTTTCTTGAAGGGCGCCTTGTTTTGACGGGTATTTAAACTAATTGAAAGGGTCAGATTCAGGGTCAAAGCTGCTTACCAAGCCTGGAACTGTTGACTCAGGAACATCTCACAGAAGTATCAGACAGACCCCCTTTTTTTTTGGAGATCTCAGGCTGGACTTTCACAGCAGATATCGACCTTACAGGCTACAGTGGAAACAAAGGAGGACTGGCATCTCAGACTTGGGTTTTAAACTGGTTTTATTCCATTGTATTCCTGTAATGTGTAAAGGCACTTTGAACAGTAACAGTATTTCAGTTCATGCTTCAGACATTTTTATTCATGCTATTAGGGAGTGTTGAGTAGAACATGAAACTACATGATCAAAATGGAGACTAAGTTAACAGTATGCGCTATAGGTTATAAGTAAATTAACATTCGTACATTTATTCTAATCATAATCATACGCGTCAAAAACAATTCTTTATTCAGATTACTTCAGCATACACTATTTGTCACTGGCCCCCTAACGCCATTTTTATAATTATCTATAGTTAACTCATTTTCTAGGATTTTATAATATAGTTTATTGTATGTTCCTCATCCATTGGGTCTTCTGGATGCTCCCGGAGGTTGAGGTTTTCCATGATGTAACGTTGGTCCACAGTACAGCCAAAGCTTCTCAATGTCCATGTTCCTTCAATAAAAAGAGGTAAAAGTTGCGATTAAAGTTCATACATGAAGCTACAACAGTGCAAGTTTGAGAGAATGATCTCTTACCAAGACAAGATCACTAGCGGATGAGCAGTCTCTCCATCTGCTGCACTTTCTTGGTGACTTCAGCTAGTAGAACAGCGGTTAAGGTTTCTGCTATATTGAGCTGCACAGTGCCAGACCCTCACATCGAACCCTGGTCCTTAGGATTATGGACCTCATTGCACTTAATAAGCAAGTTTACTCAGATAATGGGAAAGCTCCGGGTTTACCTGACTCAGGTAATAATGGGATTTCTACTTTACAACCAGTCAATAATCTCACAGAAATATGCCACAGGAACTTCATTTTAAAATATAATATTAAATAATCAAATCCTTCATTTTCTCAAGTATATACTGCGTTTCAGAGTCTCCACAAGGTGTTCAGTAGTTTCGCTGCCTTTAATTCCGTGACCCCTTTAATTCCAGGGTTGCCAGATCCCTCGAGGAAATGCGTCTAACAGTCAATGGAAAAATAGGTTCAATAAAGCCAAGGCGGACCTGGCAACCATGTCGGGTTAGGAAATCAGGTAACTGGTATACATGCTATGAATAATCCGATTACTGTGGTAAAATCCAGCCCCCTTATCGCATTTCTTAATCTGATTTCTAGACCTGAGTATGCTGTATACATGACCACCTGAATAATCACTGCAGAACTGAAAAGAACACATCCATAAAAAATCTTTATTTATACACTATTGTCTTATATTCTATAGGTTTCTATTCTCTATTTAGTTATGGATTAGCACATGGGTAATTTGAGACGAGTAAAGCCATCACCTCATTTCCCTCTCTTTTTCTCAACCTTTGACCCATAGGCCAGCATGTTCCTTCGTACAACCACTGACCGCTTCTTGTTACCAGCACGGGTGGCCAGACTTATACAGCAAGGACAGCGGTCACAACTGCTGCGGCAGAGAAATGAATCCTCGCTCAGCCTTCCCCTCTTCAGACATGGCCAGTCACTACACACTAACCCACCCGGGTCCCTCTGCCTCAAGAAATGACTTTTCTTTTCTGCAACTTTAGGTGCCAACAAACATGCTTGGAGGACAGCACTAGATGTCCCCATCCATGTACATAAACTCAAAGATAGCTGAGCGTGGCATCATCAGGGGATCAAACGCACAATCTTTAGAGAACAGAGTGAACGCAGTAGGTCTCTTTTAGAGATTTATGCATGTTTAATGTCCTCCATAATCTTGACTAGAGAGGAAAGGATATGTTTGGCGCTGAGGTCCTGGATGGGTGCTTTGAGTCTTGTCTCTGGAAAGCCAATCTGGCCTCACAGAGACATGGTCCCTGCACAACCACAGCCTTCATCTCTTCAGTACAGAGTTAAGCAGAGCTTATTAGACAAAGGCATTCAAGCTAGTCTGGCAATTTCCTGACTGTTTGTACAGAACTGTAAGACTAAACAACACGGATCACTTTATTAGGTACACCTTTTGTTTCTACATTTATTCTCCATGTTAATCAGTTCCACTTAAGATATAGAAAGCACTTTGTAGTTCTACAATTACAGTGGTGTTTGAAGGTTTGTGGAACCCTTTAGAATTTCTGTATTTCTGCCATAAATATGACCGAAAACATCATCAGATTTTCACACAAGTCCTAAAAGTAGATAAAGAGAACCCAGGTAAACAAATGGGACAAAAATATTATACTTGGTCATTTATTTTATTGAGGAAAATGATCCAATATTACCTATTAGTGAGTGGTAAAAGTATGTGAGCCTTTGCTTTCAGTATCTGGTGTGACCCCCCTGTGCAGCAATAACTGCAGCGAAACGTTTTCCTGTAACTGTTGATCAGTCCTGCACACCGGCTTTGGAGGAATTTTAGCCCCTTCCTCCTTACAGAACAGCTTCAGCTCTGGGATGTTGGTGGGTTTCCTCACATTAGCTGCTCACTTCAGGTCCTTCCACAACATTTCCGTTTGGATTAAGGTCAGGACTTTGACTTGGCCATTCCAAACATGAACTTTATTCTTCTGTAACCATTCTCTGGTAGAACGGCTTGTGTGCTTAGGGTCGTTTTGTCTTGCTGCATGACCCACCTTCTCTTGAGATTTCCGTTCATGGGACAGATGTCCTGACATTTTCCTTTAGAATTATCTGATATCATTCAGAATTCATTGTTCCATCAATGATGCCAAGCCGTCCTGCCCCAGATGCAGCAAAACAGGGCCCAAACCATGATACTACCACCACCATGTTTCACAGATGGGATAAAGGTTCTTATGCTGGAATGGCAGTGCTTTCCTCTCTCCAAACATAACGCTTTTTTTAAACCAAAAATTTTAAAACGAGCAGCAATGTTTCTTTTTGGAGAGCAGTGCTTTCTCCTTGCAACCCTGCCATGCACACCATTGTTGTTCAGTGGTTCTTCTGATGGTGGACTCATGAACATTAACATTAGCCAATGTGAGAGAGGCCTTCAGGTGTTTAGAAGTTACCCTGGGGTCCTTTGTGGATCTCACCAACTATTACACTCCTTGCTCTTGGAGTGATCTTTGCTGGTCGACCACTCCTGGGGAGGGTAAACAATGGTCTGTAATTTCCTCCATTTGTACACAATCTGTCTGACTGTGGATTGGTGGAGTCCAAACACTTTAGAGACGGTTTTGTAACCTTTTCCAGCCTGATGAGCATCAACAACTCTTTTTCTGAGGTCCTCAGAAATCTCCTTTGTTCGTGCCATGATACACTTCCACCCCAAACGTGTTGTGAAGAGCAAGACTTTGATAGATCCCCTGTTCTTTAAATAAGACAGGGTGCCCCCTCACACCTGAAAACGCCTGAGTCTAATTTCACCCTCAAATTAACTGCTAATCCTAGAGGTTCACATACTTTTGCTTCTTACTAACATGTAATATTGGATCATTTTTTTCCTCAATAAATAAATGACCAAGTATAATATTTTGTCTCATCTGTGTAACTGGGTTCTCTTTATCTACTTTTAGGACTTGTGTGAAAATCTGATGATGTTTGAGGTCATATTTATGCCAGAAATACAGAAAATTCTAAAGGGTTTCACAAACTTCCAAGCACCACTGTATATGGTAAAAGGAACTGATAAATGGACAATGAGTGTATAAAACATAAGGTGTACCTAATAAAGTTGGTCTGTGAGTGTATGTAATAATGGGTAAATATGGATTATCTTGACTTTTTTTTCTACTTTATTCTACATAAACTCTGGGAAAACTTGTGTGTACTTTAGATTATGTGTCCAGTCGCATAAATGTAACACTTCACACACAATGTTGTGGAGAGATTGGTGCAACATTGAGTGTGTTTACATCCTGTTTTGACGAACCAATATTAAATTGATTCAGTTCACAAACAAAGACAGATGAGGTCTTGCCCACAAACCTGTGTATGCTCGAGCACTTTTACATGTATCCTCAGCTAGGACTCACTAGCAGTCAATAAACAGGCAAATCAATTAGCTTATCTTTTTATATTTCAACACAACAAATCAGAGAACTAATGTAACTTAAGGCACTCTAAGAGAATTGATCCTACAGTCTACAACAGGACTATTGGTTCTTGAGGGCTGCGATGTCTAGCAATAGTTTCTCCAACCAGCATAAAAGCCTTTTCACACCGAATCCGATTTTTATGAAAAAAAAAACGCACATATATAATTGCAGTCCTTCCCACCGAGTCCGAAACTGACGGACTGCAATGCTGTAGAACATTTTTAATTGAAGCCTCTTCTAATTTCTGTGTTGTTCGGCTGCGTTCAAATCAGGCTGACCAATCAGAGCTCGGTTGTCAGGCAGAACAGCTCATCCTGCTAGTAGCAGAGCACAAGAGCTTATAGGACGAGCAACACGCTGCCTATAAAACATGGATATTAAAGAAAAGATCTGGTGAAATAGAACTGAAAGGCTGGAGAATGATGGTGATAAACCTCACAGCGACTGGATGGAACAGTTTTTTTGTTTATCTACATGAATTCTAACCTGTTCATGCCTAATCTTCGCTCGTGTCTTTCTCGTGTAAAAATCGGACTTGGTGTGAAAAGGCCTTTAGAGTGAAATGCACCATACCAGGTTATTGCGATTTATTTCAACCACAGCAACAACCAATCAGAGATGCAGAAATGGGCCACTTATAGCCAATAACCATTACACAAGTGCTACACTTCGCCCTTTCTTTTAATAGGGGTGGTGACTTTTTCAGACTTATATTGGGCATTAAAATAGAAGTGGTCCATTTTAAGTCTATACTGTTCCACAGTGAATTGATTGTTTTCCATACTAACTTTTAAATCCTAGTATCCAACCAGAATAGAGCCTTTTCTTGTACAGTGTTACCTCGGTTCTCGTCATTAATTCGTTCCAGAAGGCTTGTCGAGAACCGAAAACGACGAGCAGTGAGCAAATGTTTCTCATAAGGAATAATGTAAATTGAATGAATCCGTTCTCGACGCCCAGAAAATCCACACTGTATAACATTATATGGATATTATATGGATTATAATAGTTATATTGTACAGGGGATCCCTGATTTATGATGGGGATATGTTCAGCAAATCCATCATAAGTTAAATGTATTATGAACCGATGAGTTTAACAACTGTTTGGTAGAGCAGTCTGTACTGTATCATATAGTGATATAAGGTAATGTTTAAAACACTTACATTACCCTACAGTTGGCCAAAATCATTAACACAGAGCTTATTTTATAATAAAGTGTTGTAAAATCTCATGTAATTTAGTGAGTAGTGGATTGAAAGTGAAAAGTAAAAGCAAAACACTTACTCTATTGTTGAACTCTGTGTTGTGGAGGATTCAGTTCCTGTTTTCCTTTCGGTTGGCTGTCAATACTAACGTTTTTAGGACCCATGGAGACATATTTGCACTAAGAATTCAGTACTGTAGATGGAAAAATAAAGGAAAACACGATAAACACAGCAGAGATCTTCACTGAGCAAGGACTGTTGTGAATCTGAATCATTGAATCGCTGTATACTGACTCGTGAATCATGAATCGTGAAGTTTAAGCAAACGACAAGAACCGAGACAGAGTTTTCTGATCAACATGCATCGAGAACTGAATTCGACGAGTTCTGAGGTGGTCGAGAACCGAGGTACCACTACAAGATTACCATTAACATCTCGGATTAGCAACAACTAGGTAGGGTGTCTGATTGGAGTAAACAAACAAAGCACTCGCCCTCAGAGGAATAGCCTGGTCTGCATGATCTTACGTGAGCATGTTTTCTTGTCTTCATTCAAGACAAAACCCATCCCGCATTCGCAGCGATAAGAGCCATCACTACTGACGCAAATGTGCTCACAGTCATGTCCCATCGTACACTGGTCCAGACCTGCAACAAGCCATGGGTCAGGCACCAGAGCAGTCCAGACTTCTTTACATTTTTAAGACGTCTTTAGAAAAAGTCTAAGCTATTGGAGCAAGCCATTCATAAATGGCTAAATAACTTACTGGCACTACCATCACCGTCATCACCAGTACCGGCCTTAAAGCACGATTTCTTGTCCTCCATTAAGACAAAGCCTGGAGGACATGTGCAGTAATAGGACGAGCCGCTGCTCACACAATCGTGCTGACAGTCATGACCCAGCGCACACGAGTCCAAACCTGCAACGAATCGCAGCCTTTAATGAAATGCCTCTGATTTGGTCGACCACTTGGTATAACCACTAAATATAATCTGCATAAATATGACTTAAAACATCAGATGTTCACACAAGTCCTAAAAGTAGATAAAGAGAACCCAGTTAAACAAATGGGACAAAAATATTATACTTGGTCATTAATTTATTGAGGAAAATGATCCAGTATTACATATTAGTGAGTGGAAAAAGTATCTGAACCTCTGCTTTCAGTATCTGGTGTGACCCCCCTGTGCAGCAATAACTGCAGCTAAACTCGTGTTCCTGTAGCTGTGTGATCAGTCCCAATGTACACCGGCTTGGAGGAATTTATTTTAGCCCATTCCTCCATACAGAACAAGCTTCAGATCTTGCCGCGCGTGGGATGTTGACACGCAGGCGCCCCTGGGTTGGGTGGTTTCCTCACATTAGCTGCTCACTTCAGGTCCTTCCACAACATTTCCATTGGATTAAGGTCAGGACTTGACTTGGCCATTCCAAAACATGACTTTATTCTTCTGTAACCCATTCTTTTGGTAGATGACGGCTTGTGTGTGCTTAGGGTCGTTGTCTTGCTGGCATGGACCCACCTTCTCTTGAGGTTCAGTTCATGGGACAGTGTCCTTGACATTTTCTTTTAGAATTCTCTGATATCATTCAGAATTCATGGTTCCCTCAATTGTCCATCTGGTCCATCTGCCCAGATGCAGCAAAACTGGCCCAAACCATGATACTACGCTACCACCACCATGTTTCAAGATGGATATGGTTCTTATGCTGGAAAGCAGTGAGTTCTTCTTTCTCAAACATAACGCTGGTTCTTTTAAAACCAAAAAGTTCTGTTTTGGTCTCATCCGTCCACAAAACAATCTCTTTCCAATAGCCTTCTGGCTTGTCCCTGTGAACTTGGTGGAGTCCAAACTCTTTAGAGATGGTTTTGTAACCGTTTCCCAGCCTGATGAGCATTCAGAAACTCTTTTTCTGAGGTCCCTCAGAAATCTCCTTTGTGCGTGCCCATGATTACACTTCCACAAACGTGTTGTGAAGAGCAGACTTTTGATAGATCCCCCTATTCTTTAACATAAAACAGGGTGCCCCACTCACACTGATTGGCATCCCATTGATTGAAAACACCTGACTCTTAATTTCACCTTCAAATTAACTGCCTCTAATCCTTAGAGGTTCACATACTTTTTGCCACTCACTAATATGTAAATTGGGTCATTTTCCTCAGTGAATAAATGACCAAGTATAATATTTTTGTCTAATTTGTTTAACTGGGTTCTCTTTATCTACTTTTAGGTCTTATGTGAAAATCGAATGATGTTTTAGGTCATATTTATACAGAAATATAGAAAATTCTAAAGGGTTCACAAACTTTCAAGCACTACTGTATAGTTAGTTTGGCCAATATTACTGTATGCTTAAGTAGCCAATATTAATTCATTGTATGTAGGTAAAGTTAGCATATTACTAGGTTGGCTAATTAACATAGCTTGCTTTAGTCATGGATAGAACGCTTACATATAGTAATGTTAGTATGCAAAAATCACCTATGAAATGGCATTACCATTTCCAGTATGCTTACTCTCACTGGCACTACTTTCACCATCGTTGTGGCCATTGCTGTTGCCATCATTGCGTCCATTTCCTGCACCACCGCCATGAGTACTGCCATCTGTAGGACTGCTGCCAGTGGAGCATGTTCTCTTGTCTTCATTCAAGACATATCCAGGACGGCACTTGCAGTAATAGGAGGTGTTGTTTCCAACACAAATGTGCTGACAGTTGTGTCCCAGTTTGCAGGGATCTACACATGAAATGAGCTATGAATGCATGGTGTGGACAATATCAGACACCACAGAATTTTGAAGAAAAAAGGGCACTTGTTGCTCATCTGTCTCCCGAGTCAATGAGAAATAGGCTTTGTTTCATAAAGCAGAAAGGAACAATGACATTATTATTGTTATTATTATTATTATTATTATTATTATTATTAAAAGAAGAATTCAGAAGTTTTGCATAACAATATATGTATGCAGGTCGACCATCCATGGTAGTTCCACAGCATGGGATGGATCACTAGGTCTAATCCATCGGATTACTCTGCTGTATTTGGAATACCTTGATCAAAAGACAAATGACACCAAATGTTACATACATAGTTTGTACACAGGAACATTGTAGAACATAAACTACATGGCCAAATGTTTGTGGACACCCCTTCTTAACAGTGATCTCTGTTATTTCAGCCACACTCACTGCTAAGAGGTTCATAATATAAATCATACAGGCAAAGAATCTCCTAAGACAAACTGTGGCAGTAGAATGGGCTGTACTGAACACCGCACTGACTCCCAGTATGGCACGTGTACAGGTTTCCACCTCCACTTCCTAGCCTGTCCTCCTAAAACAAAGTCTGTAAAGAATTGATTTGCCAACTTTGAAAGAGAACTTGACCGGCTTGCTCAGAGCTCTTACTGTCTCTCCACCAGACACCTTTAAAATGAATTTAAAACCAACTGTGAGCCCAGAAGAGTGAATTAGCAAAAAAGAGGGGGAAAGCCCCATACTATACCCATGATTTTAATATAATTATTGGGTGTCCACAAACATATAGATTATATAGATTAGGTATCATGCAATATGCATAATTGTATGACTTTTAGAGTTATGACAAATGACAGAGTATCTAGGTAGCAGGACTTTCAGTAAAAAAAAGTGATAAACTAATTCAACGTGTGAGTCATAAAAGATAAGTAACTACAGTGGGGCAAAAAAGTATTTAGTCAGCCACTGATTGTGCAAGTTCTCTGACTTAGAAAGATGAGAGAGGTCTGTAATTTTCATCATTGGTACACGTCAACTATGAGAGACAAAATGAGAAAAAAAATCCAGGAAATCACATTGTAGGATTTTTAAATAATTTAATTGTAAATCATGGTGGAATACAAGTATTTGGTCACCCACAAACAAGCAAGTTTTCTGGCTCTTACAGACCTGTAACTTCTTCTTTAAGAAGCTCTTCTGTCCTCCACTCATTACCTGTATTAATGGTACTTGTTTATCTCGTTATCTGTATTAATAGAAACCCTGTCCACAGCCTTACAAACAGTCAGACTCCAAACTCAGCCATGGCCAAGACCAAAAAGAGCTGTCAAAGGACACCAGGAAGAAAAATTGTAGACCTGCACCAGGGCTGGGAAGAGTGAATCTACCAACAGGCAAACAGGTTGGTGTGATAAATCAACTGTGGGAGCAATTGTAAGACATACAAGACCATTGATAAATCTCCCTCGATCTGGGGCTTCCACATAAGATCTCATTCCTGTGGGGTCAAAATGATCATGAAAGAACGGTGAGCAAAAATCCCAGAACTACACGGAGGGGACCTGATGAATGACCTGCAGAGAGCTGGGACCAAAGTAACAAAGGCTCCCATCCGTAACACACTACGCTGAGAGGGACTCAGATCCTGCAGTGCCAGGCGTGCCCCCCTGCTTAAGCCAGTACATGTCCAGGCCTGTCTGAAGTTTGCCAGAGAGCATATGGATGATCCAGAAGAGGATTGGGAGGATATCATGTAGTCAGATGAAACCAAAATAGAAAACTTTTTTGTGTAAAAATTCAACTGAAGGAAAAAAGGATGCTGAGTCGGATCCCAAAGAACACCATACTACTGTGAAGAATGGGGAGGAAACATCATGCCTTCTGGCTGTTTTTTGGCAAAGGGGGACAGGACGGACTGATCCGTGTTAAGGGAAAGAATGAACGGGGCCAGTATCGTAAGATTTTTAGCCAAAACCTCCTTCCATCAACCCAAATCAGTGAGAGCATTGAAAGATGGAAACGTGGCTGGGTCTTCCAGCATGAAATGATCCAAACACACCGCTCGGGCAACGAAGGAGTGGCTCCGAATAAAAAGCATTTCACAAGGTCCTGGAGTGGCCTAGCCAGTCTCCAGACCTCAACCCATAGAAAATGTGTGGAGGGAGTTGAAAGTCTGTGTTGCCCAAAAACAACCATGCTCTAGAGGAGATAATGCATGGAGGAATGGGCCAAAAATCCCAGCTACAGTGCGTGCCAACCTGGTGAAGACTTACAGGAAAACATTTGACCTCTGTCATTGCAAACAAAGGTTATGTTACAAAGTAGTATTTTGTCTCTCATAGTTGAAGTGTACCTATGATAAAATACAGACCTCTCTCATCTTTCTAAGTAGGAGAACTTGCACAATCAGTGGCTGACCAAAATACTTTTTTACCTCACTGTAACACTGATCAAAAGTAGTCCATCTACAGACTCGTACGTTTAGGGGAGCATGTTTTCTTGTCCTCCAATCAAAATATAGCCCTGCTGACACTTGCAGTAATTAGGAGGTGGCACTACTGACACAAATCTTGCTCGCAGTCATTTCCCATGGCACAGGGGTACGGACCTGGATACGAAAACTATGGTTTACAACTGGTTCCAGTTTGCTGTTTATCCCACACCAGGTAGCACTGATTGGCATTTTTCTTCCTGACAGTACATGTTCTTTAATTTAAAAGCTCTTTCCTTTGAAACCGTGGGGTATGAATGGATTCAGATCTTCTCAAAACATTTACCCCTCTTTAAGTTCACTGTAATGTTAGTTGAAAACAATCACCTGGAACTACACGGTTTGGAAATAAACAAAGGAACTCGGACCGAAGGCCGACTTTCAGTTTGCTGAAAACAAGAATCTGTTAAGTAAAGCACATACAAGATGATCAGCTGAAGCTTCCCCTTGAAATATGAAATATTTAATGCAGTTACGTACTGTAACTGTTACACTTGTATATGCTAGCTATATAGTCAACTGCATGTACAGATGCATTACACTGATTGTAAACCATTTGGAATGACTTGTTTTTTCTGCATTTATTACTAATACAGGTAGTCCCCCTGAGTTCACGGTGAGGCTAAGTTCTTGCCACTAAAAGTAAAAGTTGTGTTCATTACTTACATTACGTTATCTAAAAAATTAGCTAAAAAGTTGGTTTATTTTTTGTCACATCCACTAATAATCTGAGACCAGGATACATGAAAGTGTGTCTCCTTATGAAAGAAAATCTTCTTCAAATATGTTTTTTTTTTTTTCCTTAATTTAATTCTTAAGAAAACAAGTTATGAAAAATTTTTATTGCTTCAAATACCTTAAGAGTTATCTTTGAAGACAGATGTGGTATTCTTGAAAAATACATGTTATGTTCTTAAATGCTTTCTAAACCTTTGCAGTACCCTCACACTTGTCCTACTGCTTCACAATTATCGGATATTTTGTACAATAATCTATTCCCAATCCACCTTTTTGGAATGCTTGGTTGATGTTTTCCTTCCAATTGCTGTTCTCTGAGTGGAAGTAATATACACGGAAGTAACGATAAACTTCAAATTCAAAGATGTGTTTCGCGCCGCTGCATATTGTAAAGTCGTGAAATGAACACACGATAGCCTACATACGACAACAATGATTTTCTTAAGAAAGTCTTTACTGAAAATCATTCTGATTTTCTTAAGAAAATATTTGATAACTACCGTATTTTCCGGGCTATAAAGCGCAACGGATTATAAGTGGGGACGCAATATCACTACGGATCGGCTGCTAACGGGTCTATGTTCATAACATAAAGCGCACCGGGTTAATAAGGCGCCATTAAATGAAACAAAACTTAAGTTCTGTTTGGTCTTTACCTGGCGCAGGGCGTCTTCTTGCTTCCTTCACTTCCGTATCATTGATTCGTTAATGTTGAATTCTCTCGCAGCTGCTCTATGTCCATGTTGTACCGATAGCGTTGAGTTGGAAATCCGCTTCGAAAATGAATGAATGAATGCATGTACCCTAATGCTGAAGCACATACCGTATTACTCTGTGATGCTGCGCACTACAGTGGCCGTAAGCTTCATAACCTACCAAGACCGTGCTAAAACATTTTGACAGATTTATGAGCGCCGTGTACCATCTACAATCGGTTGTAGGTCAGAAAGCACAACCAGAATTACTCCATACATTACACGCACCGCATTTAAAGGCGCACTGTCGATTGTTGAGAAAATTAAAGGATTTTAAGTGCGCCTTATGGTCCGAAAAATACAGTAAAATCTGAGAACATTCTTATAAACTTCTTAGCAAGTTCTTTTGTGCTTTTGTGAATCCGGCCCCTGCTTCTCAGACCATTACAAGCTTCCCTAAAACAGTTTGGTACTGAAGTGTGCTGGCTTCTTTTTTGTGCTGTGAAAACAAATAGGACCTAGTGTAATGTATAGAATCAGAATCAGCCTTCCAAGAAAGATTAACATTTTGAAAATCAAAAACAGACATCTATCAGACCCCCATCCCACATTCCTACCACACAGAGTCTCCCGGAACTTGGAGGTGAGCTTCTCGATGACACCATAGGTCTCCACGTAGAAGACATGGTCATCCAGTGGATTGCTGGCCATCAGCTTCAGTGAGCGCATGTCGGCCCGGTCCACCCCCACGGCGTAGATCTTTCAATCCCTGTAGCTCGGCGCTGCAGCCGACACCTCTTCCACCTGATCCATGAGGATGATACTCTCCCGCCCGGTCCGTCACAATGATTGCCACTTTGGCGCTTTTCTGCGTGACTTAGGCCGGGCCCCTGACTCTACAATGAAGGCCTCATCCATGGCTTTCTTGATGGCCATACCCGGGTCATGGTGGCCAGCAGCAAGGGGTTCGATCTGGCTGATAGCTTTTTTATTGTCTCCTTCTTCAGATGGTCTTTGAGGCCAGGAGGAACTCGATTTTGACCCGTGCTGCCGTAGTTTCAGCTCACCACAGCGATGCGTGTGGCATCACGGCCGCCCTCCAGTGTGCGTCCACCAGAATCTCTGAAAGGAAGATTGCTTGACCTTCTCAAAACCTCACCTGGACGCACGCTGCGATGAGCTGTCAATGATAAAGACAAGGTCCAGCGGGCGGCTCTTACAGTGAGAGTCAGTAGCCCTGAGAGGGAAAAAAAATATCCTTTATTTACTTACTTACTTGGTGGCAAAGGTGGTGAAATTGTTCATTGATATGTTCATTAGATCCGCGCCCACGTTTAGTAAGACATTCAACAACTGAGTATTGATATGATACTAGCTCGAATTCTAAGCACAGGTAGGAAGCAGGCATACCTAAATCTGACCTGGGGTGCCATGATGGGAGAGCTTTATATTAGCAAATTAGTGCGTATGTGCAGAAATACATCACCTCTTTGGACAAAAATGATAAAATGCTTGCCGTGTTAAAAAGAAAAGCAGCCAATACCAACATACTTGTGTTTTGGACCCGGTATGATTTATTTATTTATTATTGTGTATGTATTTATCTATATATTTATTTTGCTTTACCAGCAACGCAAGACCATGTGAGTTCAGTTGTAACAGTTGTTGTTGCTTGGGGAATAATTAAATCTTCTCCGTAACTAACAGTCACTAAACATGTGCAGGGACATTTCCTGCAGCCACATGTGTACCCTCCTATAGCAGGCTTCCAACTGGCATTTTCAGCAGGATTAATGCTCACCCACACAAAGCCCAAAAGGGTTTCCAAGAATGTTCTCTGACAGATTGGACCTTCTTGCCCTGCCCAATCACCAGATTTATGCCAATCGAGAATTTATGGGACCAGCTGGGATTGGACCCGCTTCAGCACCTGCAAATGTGCAGTAATCTAACAGGCCCAGCTGCAACATCTGTTTGGCAAAATGTGTCAGGAGACATGTCATAGCAGTCAACAATCTCTCACCAAGCGGTTAAAACATACCCAAAAGTAGGACTGTCTGTAAATGTCGTAAATGCTAATCTGAATAACTAGGTCGCATCTATGTTTCAGCTCTTAGCCACTACGCGAACTCATTGCCCCCATTTGAAATTGTGGATGGAATTGTTGGAAAGCAAGATGAATTGGGAAAATAAGCATCATCATGCCGTGGTGGGTGAAGAGGAGCGAAAAATTTGCAGGAAATCTCAAGACAAGGCATTGGTGGATTCTATGTATCACAGGTTGGTGACCTTGCTGTCAGAGAAATCGAAGCAATAGGAGTATCAGGAATGTGACACGTGACTATTTTTGCCTATGGTACTTTGTATTCAGATTGACTTTTTCTATCGTATTTACCAGTACGGACCCCTGCTTGAACTCAACCTGAAACGAGAGGTCAACTTATAGGCTATCTTTTCAACATCAAGGAAGAACTTAACATCTCTATGATGTTTTATACATGAATGCACATTTAGCACTAGTAAAGCACAAGCCCAGCTTTCATGTGCATAGCCTTGACACTAGCAGCTGAGTGTTAGTCAGCAGAGTACCTGTCCTCCCTGCACTGCCTGGAGTCCGTGGTTGGGTTGAGGTTGTTTGATGATACCACTGAGGTGCCAGAGGTGACATTGGCAAAGGTCGAGATGAAGTGGTTTCAGGTAATGGTGTTGGTGCCAGAGCAGACTTTGGCAGTAAGACATTTGGCAGCAGTGGTGAAGTTACCCAGGCTCGAGGGTACTTGGGAGAAGTTGCTGGTTGGAAAGGCATGGCTGGTTCACCCGTTGCCACAGCTTGGTGTACAGTACGTGACTGTTTTGAACTGATTGATTGCTCTGAACCTACTTGGGTCTGTTCTGAACCTGCCGCTGAAGATCCTGGAATTGTTGCCAGGGACAGTTCTAGATCTGTAACTGAAAGCGAATGTTCTGGAATGTCACGTGATGATTCTGGGACTTCAAAAGAATGTTGTGGTACTGAAGTTGAAAGTTCTGGACGTTCTAGCGATTGTTCTGGAACTGGACCTGATTGTTCTTGACTCGTCTGTGATATTTCTAGTGAAACCTGAGGAATTTCCAGAGATTGTCCTCGACCTGCATTTGATTCAGCTGTCACTTTTTGTAGTGAAACTTCAGGAACTGGCACTTTGCGGCAAACTACCGGTGCCCATTCGCCTTTTAGCTGCTGGTTCACCTCTGAGCTCTGAGACTGAGCTTTGGTCGCTGGTGATAAGTCTTTTTGCCTCTCATGAAGCTTGGGTCCTGTGTAGGCTACTAGCTGTGGCGACATCCTTGGCTGGTCATTTTGATGGTACTGCTGTCTGTTAAACATATGATAACCATTGTTTGCTACGGACCACCAACATGATGTTGGATGTTGAGTTAAGGAAACAGAGAGAGAACAATATTAGATCATCAGAAGACATAATCCATGCCTCATTTGAGTTACTGTATGATTACAGTGTCCTGTACAGTGTTCTGTGTTTAATACAGTCACTTTTTGATCTGTTTCACTGGAAGGTATAGAAAGCAAATGTTTTCATTCTTTGTTCTCATAGCTCTTGAAGAAATATACAAAAAAAGGCGACTGTATTTTACTGCAATTTGGATGAGTATTGAAAAGTCTCTAAGCTTAAAGGTTACAATATTTACATTTAGTAGTATTAACTAGTAATTTTTCTATGATTTACTATGATTTCCTCTATGAACTTTTCTGTGATTTACATAACTATGATTTCTGTTATCTGACTGGAAGTGTCCAGACAATGCAAATTCATACACAAAATTAATGATAATTGTTTGAAACGATAATGATATTGGTAACTTTCAATGATTTTTATGCAATTTGGTCACATTTCTGTAAAATCTGTGGTATTCAGACCAGATCTCACCAACTAAAGAAAATCTGTGGTCTCAGAATGGAGTTAAAGGAGGTGTATGTCCTGATAAGGACTAGATTTGTTAAAAGGTGTAACACAATGGCTATTGATATATGTATTTAAAAAATGTTTGATTGTGAACACCAGGAATGGAACACTGATTCATGCAATGCCATTTGCAACACTGTATGGTCTCATATGAATGACCATTGACATCGTTAGACCTGTTTCAGGAGGGCTAATAATATTGTTTTTTACAGTTTGTCTGGCATTTGATAAAATACTTGTTAGCAAAGGAAGGAAATTTGCTGCTATGAGGCAATTTCTCCAAACAGTTGTATGGTTTTAATTTTATGCCAGTTTCATAATGCAGACCTTTTTGGGTATTTTTTCGATTCTCCTATTGGGCTTACCTCTAGCCCCCAGTAAAGGTTTAGCCCCCCATTCATAAATCCCTAGTGAGGACCCTGTGAATAACAAGGTATGGACAGACAGCCTGCAAATGTAGTTTTTTATTGTGAATGTTTACCCTATACCCCTGTATTGGAAACCAATGGCCCAGGTGGTAAATCTTCACACTGATGTGTAATATGCACAAAAATGTACAGAACACCGTGACCTTATGTAACCTTGTAAAAAATACATGGGGTGTTAACAGCACTTAAACAGTTTCCTATGTAAAGGTGCCTGTATAAATGCATGGCAAAACAGTTTGGTATCACTGCGGTCTTTGATTGTAGCTCAATCAAAATACACAAACTTCAACAATTAAGGAAGTCATGCAGTTGATTTTAAAATGCATTGCATCAAAAAGATAATGAAACACAAAGTTCCATTGCAACGATGCAAACCAAATGCAAACATGTTAAGTTTCTTAACACAGTGAAAATGTGATTTTTAGTAAAATGTTATTGATCACACTTTAGTTTAAGAGCAGGTTTATTCTGGCAAGTAAATATACACAGTCTTACGCAAAACGTTGGGCACTCCTGGTCAAATAATCTTTTGTTGAGTTTCTGTGATATTTCGACATATTGTCAGCAAAACCTAGACTCCAGCCTGTAAAAACTATGAGCACCTTTTGAGATGATCCACTAGTGTGTAGCAAGGTCTCAGGACTTACCTGACTTTGTAGGTGGTTCATTCCAATGTGCAGAAATATGTTATGTTTAAGTTTGTGTACTGCATAGACTTATCATTTAAACAGAGCTGCATTTTGTGATCAAGTCACTGTTATGCCAAAGTCTTGTTAAATCTCTACATAAAAAGAAGTTAACAACAAGTCAGTTAAGTTCTGAGATCTAAGAACACCATCTGGAAAGGTGCCCAAACTTTTAAGTTCACGTGTAGTCATTACGCAGATGCCCTTCACTGATATAATCTTACAAGGTACAGTTTAAGCCAGTGTGGGTTGAGAACCCAGGAGCTCAGTTGCAGCTTAGCAGTGCTGGGGCTTGAACCATGGACCTTGTGTTCCATAGTCCAGTACCTTAAACACAACCCCCAAAACTTTTGCAGAGTTAAATGTTTACCAGCTTTTATATAAACTGTTATATTTAAATTTGTTCTCTGAAAAAAACGTTATTGGCATGTACACTTTTGATTAACACTAATTATACTTAAACAGTGATTAGAATTGATAGTTAAGTTAACTCATAATTTACTCTCCAGATGAAATCAAATCGTACCTGCTGGGTTCAGGGTCCTCAGAGGCACTCGGGCATTAGATGGACCATGATTTCTTCTTTGCACGTAACTTTGGGCTAAAATCTGTGATGGATATATAACGTTGTAGCAGTCAGAGATTTCCACCAGCAGAACTGAGAGGAAACACAGGAAAGCTCTGAAGAAGGACTTCATTGTGTCTTTTAGTTCTGTTCCTACAGTCGACTGACACCAAGGTGCTGGTGTCTGAACCCTATTTGAAGAGCTCGAATGAAAAAAGTGCCAAATTCTCATCCAATCCAACTATCAGAGGGCGGATACTAAATGATACACAATCTGCACTCACCACCTGAAAGGATCTGTAGTTTGGCATATTACCGTAAGCTTTCTAAGTTTGATTATGTATAGATTTGTGATGTCAAACAGTTCAAATATGGTATCACTTTACTCACAGATTTAATACTTACTCAGTAATAAAAGTGGTGTGAAAAAGTGTTTTCCCCCTTCCTGATTTCCTATTTTTTTGCATGTTTGTCACACTTAAGTGTTTTGGAATGTCAAACCAATTAAATATTAGTCAAAGACAACACAAGTAAACATAAAATTCAGTTTTTAAATGAAAAAAAAAAATCCAAACCTACATGGCCCTTTTTGAAAAAAAAAAAAAAAAGTGATTGCCCCCTAAAAACCTAATAACTGGTTTGGCCGCGCCCTTAGCAGCAACAACTGCAACCAAGTGTTTGTGATAACTTGCAGTGAGTCTTTTACAGCGTTGTGGAGGAATGTTGGCCACTCATCTTTGCAGAATTGTTGTAATTCAGCCACATTGGAGGGTTTCCAGCATGAACGGCCTTTGTAAGGTCATGCCACAGCATCTCAATAGGATTCAGGTCAGGACTTTGTCTAGGCCACTCCAAAGTCTTCATTTTGTTTTGCTTCAGCCATTCAGAGCTGGACTTGCTGGTGTGTTTTGGTTCATTGTCCTGCTGCAGAAACCAAGTTCGTTTCAGCTCGAGGTCATGAACAGATGGCCGGGACATTCTCCTTCAGGATTTTTTGGTAGACAGCAGAATTCATAGTTCCCATTTATCACAGCAAGTCTTCCAGGTCCTGAAGTAGCAGAAACAGCCCCAGACCATCACACTACCACCCCCATATTTTACTGCTGCTATAATGTTCTGTTTTTCTGAAATGCTGTGTTACTTTTACACCATATGTAATGGGACACACACCTTCCAAAGAGTTTTCAACTTTTGCCTCGTCAGTCCACAGAATGTTTCCCAAAAGTCTTGGGGATCATCAAGATGTGTTCTGGAAAAATTGAGATGAGCTTTTAATGTTCTTTTTGCTCAGCAGTGGTTTTCGTCTTGGACCTCTGCCATGCAGGCCATTTTTGCCAGTCTCTTTCTTAGGGTGGAGGGGGTGGGACGCGCAATGAACACTGACCTTAACTGAGGCAAGTGAGGCCTGCAGTTCTTTGGATGTTGTTGTGGGGGTCTTTTGTGACCTCTTGGATGAGTCGTCACTGAGCTCTTGGGATAATTTTGGTCGGCCAGTCACTCCTGGGAAGGATCACCACTGTTCCATGCCTTCGCCATTTGTGGATAACGGCTCTCACTGTGGTTTGCTGGAGTCCCAAAGCTTTAGAAATGGCTTTATAACCCTTTCCAGACTGACAGATCTCAGTTACTTTCTTTCTCAATTGTTCCTCAATTTCTTTGGATCTCGGCATGATGTGTAGCTTTTAAGCATCTTTTGGTGTACTTCACTTTGTCAGGCAGGTCCTATTTAAATCATGTCCTGGTTGAGAACAGGTGAGGCAATAATCAGGCCTGGGTGTGGCTAGAGACAGTGAACTCAGGTGTGATAAACCATAGTTATGTTATGTTTTAACAGGGGGGGCAATCACTTTTTCACACAGGGCCATGTAGGTTTGGATTTTTTTATCCCTTAATAATAAACACCTTCATTTAAAAACTGCATTTTGTCTTTACTTGTGTTGTCTTTTGACTAATATTTCAATTAGTTTGATGTTCCGAAACACTTAGGTGTGACAAACATGCAAAAAAATAGGAAGTCAGGAAGGAGACAAACACTTTTTCACGCCACTGTATATATTTATTCACTTGCTCCTGTTTGAAAATAAGGAAATATTCTGCTATACGCAGCCATACAATTGGGACCAAAAGTTTCAGACCACTAGTGAGAATGCTTCTATTTTGCATTTTGCTTGAATTTAATATTTTCTTTTCAGTTACAAATGATACAAACAAGCATAACAATTTGAGTCAAAACTTGAATCATTAAAGAAACTCTTTTGAGAAATTTCAGAATTGTATTGTAGTTTGGTATGTTCTCCCATTTGCTGTAATGACAGTGTCTAGTGTCTAGTCAATTCCACCAAGTTTCCAACAATGAAATAATAGCGAGTCGACGCGTTGTCGAGTCGATTCCACAAAGTGAAATTGATTCGGCTCAATGTGTTTACCTGTGTTCAATTTATTGATCTAAACATCATTCTACTACATATACTGACAGATTTAACATTAATTTAACTCTTTTGAAGAAACCTAAGTCACTCCAGATGTACAGTTTGGTGTTGGGACTTTCTGATGTAATGCTTTGAAAATAGAGTCGACTCCTACTCTATAGAATCGACTCCACAAAGTAAAGTGACAAATATTTACCTCAAGCTAGACAAGAGACGACGCGAGACGATGAAACGTTGTTCACTAAATTGATTAGCGCGTCGGTTAAAAATGTGTAAACTCTGTAGGGTCGAGAAAAAAAAACTGATCACCCCAATCGATTCCCAACGCGTCGGAATCGCAATGCGAGTCACCTCTACAGTTCATGGAGTCGAACAGCTCTCCTGCTCACTAGATGGCGAGAGTAAAGCAGAGCCGCGTAACACAGAAACGCACAAGGTAAGTGCTGTTGCGTCTGCGAGGAAATGGAGGCTCTAAAGGAGAGTCAGTCTGTCCTGAATAAAGCTAATTCTGACTTTAACAGTGGTAATATGAAACAGGCAGAGGAGTTATACACACAGTTCATCGACATGTGCACTAAATCCAGGTGATAAATGTTTGTTAAACTTATAAAGAAACTCAGAACGTGTTAGGACTGCTTACAGACCTTATGTAATCATGTCCTGAGATAGGGTTTGTAAATTCAGTGCATGCAATAATACTGGCAAAAAGTGTCCTATTAAAGTTTGTTCAGTGTTACATTGTGCCCAGTTACTTTCTGATTCATGCATGTGTGTTAATTGTGATTACAGAGAGTGTGAGAGTAAGGACCTGGCTCTTGCATATAATAACCGTGGGCAGGTCAAATACCTGAGGGTGGATTTCTATGATGCGATGGATGATTACAGTGCAGCAATAGAGATCAACAGCAAGTTTGAGATCCCTTATTACAACCGAGGATTGATACAATACAGGCTGGGTATGTGTGCAACCTCTCTGACTTTATAGAGTTGAACTCCGATATCTGAAATTCTATTATCTGAATATTGACTGTAACATATGGTGTATTTGAATCCCCTAACATATAGTCCAAACCACTACAGTAGCATCTACACAGCAATGAATTTAGAAAAATTCACAATAATGAAATTACACACACAAATGATAGACTTCTGTTCTTTAAATCCCACCTCTGCTCGTGGATCTGCAGCATCGATTGGCTCTTGAGGTGATCAGCTGTGTACGGCCGCAGCGTCTATAGTTAAAGCGTCTATCATCATTTTTATTCCTGCTTAACCCAGTACAGGGTCATCCTGGGTCTAATCAGTGGCACAAACAGATGGGCATGAACCAGGTCAGGACCAGGTATGCTTTTGGTCATGTGTGTTTTGTTGTTGTTTTTTTCCCTGTAGGTTATTTCCAGGATGCTGAGACAGACTTCAAGAAGGCACTGCAGTTAAATGCCAGTTTTGAGGATGCGAGACAGAGTTTGCGTCAGACGATTCTTGACTGGGAAGAAAAATTACGCAGACCTTATTGATGGCGTCCGACTGTCATGATACTATACTTTAAAATCGGCGAATCGATAAGGCTAATCAGCTCTCGATCTTGATTCTGCAAATTTTTAAATATGGTTCAACAGCAGAATCGGTTGTCTCAAATAAAAAGCTTAACTGATTGCAGAATCCTGCAGAACTGACATGCAGGATGTGCTTTAATCCTGCTTCTCCTGATTGGGAGGGTTGTGTTCTGGTGCATATCCCAGAAAACACAAGGGCGCAGGCGTGAGGGTGTCCTGGGTGGGACGTCGGTCCACCGCAAGGTCAGCAGAGGTCGATGCCGATCGTGCCCACCCTGGCTGGGGGCACCACAGGGATTCATATCAGGGTTACTGGGGCGGTGGGGTAATGAGCTGCTTATTTGCCTCCTTGATGTTTTTCATATCCAGATTCTTGTAGATTGAGTTTTTAAAGGTTAAACTCCATTGTATGTATTTTTATATAAGGAAGCATGTGTAATTTATCCTTGTTTTAAACTAAGAAATAATATGCCTATGGTCTTTTAATGAATGAATGCTTTTATTGTCATTCTGTATTGAGTACAATGAAATATGCTGTGCAACTCCTGAGATATAAAACCATTACACAATCATACACACTGACACGTTAATAAAAATATGAAAATACAAAAAATTATAAAGGTGCCACAGGAATGTGTAAAAGGGTGTTGACTTCGTGTCAGTAAGGCAGGTATGTTGGGTTTTGGTGATGTACAGCTCTAGGTTCCAGTATTTGATCCTCACCTTCGGATATTGTGTTAAACTTGGCATGTTCTCCTTGGCATTGGTTCCATATCTCTTCCAAAACATGCCAGCGTGTACCGTCCTTGTAATACTTTGTGAGCATTTCATTCAGAAATTGGTTGTGAAGGAGCTGCATTGACTTCTAGAAGCAGTTCTTTCCTGGAAGAGAAGCAACTTTTGTTCACAAGCCGTATCATGCCAGCCATCCCTGTTCGTCAGTTTCGTCTTTCGGCCACAATTCTGATAAGAATTTCCGGTAGACTGTAATTTTTGCCACTTCTGCTAGACCCATATGATCGTACGCTTCGGTACACCTGCCTTTGGCACCCCCACATGCAATCACTCCTGTTTGAATCATTAACATCTGCTTTGCAACCCATTTTCCACACATGAAATGAGACATTCGCTGCACTGCATTCTTCTGATCATCCTTGTGCAACGCCATCTGCAGGAGGCTGAAGTTACTGCCACCTTAAATACACAAGGTGATCAATCTTTTGTTCGGTGAATATATATTCTAAGTGGAACTGATAAAATGACAGTGAGTGTAGAAACGAGGGGTATCCTGATAAAGTGAAAGTATAGGTGCGCTTGGTGGTACAGTGATCTGGGACAGTATCTCATCACCACATGGATGGGGAGGGAGCCAGTGCTGGATGGATGAGAATGGGCTTCCAATGCTTAGTCTATATTTATTCAACTTTTATATTAAGAACAATAGATGTTTAAGAGAACAGTGGCACTGTGGTAAGACCTGGTAAGTGCCTCACAGGTCCAGAGGTCTGGGTCTGAGTCCCGGCCTGGGCACTGCTTGTGTGGAGTTTGTATCTTATCCCCTGGTCTGCATGGGTTTCCTCCACAAGACCTGCATTAGGTCAATCGCCATCTCTAAAGTGTCTCATTATGAGTGAGCGACTGTGTGCGTGTGGACTAACGATCTGTCTAGGGTTGGTTCCCGCCATGCATTTTGTATGCGACTGTGAAATGGATTAAGTGGGTAAGGAATGTGAGCCACTTCAGAGAGAACTCAACTACATGAAGAAACAGACACTGAATGCTAACTAAACAGCAAACAATTTACAGCCACATGTAAAAAACAGCGTATCAAAAACAGTGACAAGTTTATTTTAAAAATGGTTTCTTGTTACAATTAGGCCGACCTTACACTAAACGATTTCACAGTTGCAGACACATTTCCAAAGGCGGAATAAAATCATGAGAGTCCTGCTGAAGTTGCATTGCAATCGCATAATTTCAATCGTTGGGTGTAAGGTGGTCGGTATAGCTACCATAAGTAAGTGTTTTCTTGACGTCTGATTATTGACTTAAGCCTTGGCTTGCGAAAATAATGACATTAACATTGTCAACAACAATGCTCTCCCCAGCACCAAAGCGAGTACAGGCCTGTGGCTCATCCCCATATGGGGTGTATATACTGTAAACCTTTACATGTACAGCATTTACCAGATGCTCTTATCCAGAGCGACTTACAACTTATACAATCTTACAATCCAAGCAATTGTGGGTTAAGGGCCGTGCTCAAGGACCCAACAGTGGCAGCTTGGCAAAGGTGGGATTTGAACCCTGGACCGTAACCGCTGGGTCACCACAGTCTCCTTTAGTTTGACTATCTCTTTTTGTCATTGATAAACATGGATAATTTTGTGAATAATGTTCACAAAATTAAATGCAATGCTTTTAGTGTAGTTACACACTAAAAGCAAAACAACTTTACTCAATACATATTGTTTTTCCAACTACATCAATCAACCATAAAATCCGCCATAATGTGGTCATAAGTCATAAGACTTAGCTCCCATGGACATGGACATGGACCTTTTCGACAACCAACAGGTGAGCTCTGTCCAGCTCCGAATGAGAAGCAGCAAAGCAAATACAGGAACGTCTCTGGCTCAACCCCAAAAGGGTCTTTGAAATAGTGTTTTGATATTTAGCTGTACAGTATTCCAAAGAGATATATACTTTATACACTTATTTAGATTGTCTCTGTATATCATTGTTAGATTGTATAATGTTGACAAAATTAAATGCGTAGCATAATCATATAGCAGGTATACGAATCTGAATACATATTGTGTTCTCCAACAGAGTGATAGGAAATTATCTCAAAGGAATCTAGTCGCAGGCTTGCGATTAGTGACCATGAAAGATCCCCAGTCTTGGCAAAATCATAGTCTGTGACTAAAACTCTGTAGATGTGAGAGAGTGTCAGGCTCTTTTAAATCTTTTCAGAGCGTTATTAAAGTCTTCTAGTGTATGGTCAGCTTCGTTTCAATGGGTTATCTCACTGATAACTGCAAAATTTAGGACTATTGTTTTGATTTGAGGTGAAAATAATTTAACTGCACGTAATGAGTGCAGCTCTCTGTTAGGTCCGTGTTATAATGAGCTACAGGTGGCACCCCAACCAATCCCAATAGGCATCAGGATCATTAGGATCACCTGTGGAGGATTGGCCTGCCTTGCTGAGGGGATTTAACCCGGAGGACACGCCAAAGCACATTTGAGCGCTTAGCTTGAGTTATTTATGATAGCTTTTTCCATTTCCCCTGGTCACCTTAAACCTTCTATGCCTTTTGTGTCTGATGTATTGCTTGATCGATCATGAGTAGGCCTTTCATCTGTCTGTAGGTTTTCTTTAACTGTGGAGCATAGTCTTAACAAAAAGCACTTTACCATATCTAGGCTAAGTGTAGTGAGGCACGTTATTAGCCATCCAGAAACAACCCAATCTGATCTGAAATGTTAGCTTTAATATTACAGCTTTGGTAAGTTGTTCCCCCCATTAATCACTGTCTTGTTTTACCCAGTGGAAAAAAGCCCTAAGTGTATTAGTTGCTCTGTTTCCGATAGCATTCTGTCGATTTTAGCGACGACTGACGTCTCTTCAGCACAGAAGACTTTCATCCAAGGTGAAATCTCTACCTTTCTGTGGTGTTTGATCTTATTTTGTATCTTAAATTCTCACTTGTCCCTTTTTGCAGGCACAGGCTTGACATCAGAGTGCGTTGGAAATGTTTTGAAGGTTGCGGTGGACGGGTCTATAGTTTATGGACACCACTTTGAAGTCGATGCCATCAGTAAGCATTTTCAGAAGTGAGCTAAGGCACAAAATAAAGATCTAGAGGAGTGATTTAATAATCTGTCTCTGTTCAGATGGCTCAACAGCTGTGCCTCTGACACACGACCTAGCGGCGAAGTGTGGCTACAGCTGGGACTCGGATCCTTGGGGAAATACTAAAATCTATGCATCACTGCTGAGCTGCTTCACTTACAGCCAGGTACTAAACCATCTACTCCTCAGAGCGGTCAAGGTTTGAGATTTTTGAAGAAAGTTATTGATTGGAATACAAGGTCAATGACCCTTTGACAAATACTGAAAAAAGCCATGGTTTGGTGCAGAGGACTGTTTATAATGTTCAGGTTCTAAAATTGGGGAACTATTGATAATATCTACTGTCTTGATTCTACAATGTGATCCCATGATATAGCAAAGCATTAGTTGGAATGAATTAGTAAATGCTGGACACTTCATTCTCTGTCGTTGCTCACTAGTGTGACATTTGATTCTGTAGTCACTAGTGAAGACAAGTTTATTTATATAGTGCTTTCTACAATGGAGCATTGCTTCAAAGCAGTTTTACAAATATCCAGCCCAAAATCCTTAAGTGAAGCCTTGGTGAAAAGGGATAACTCCATAAATGTTGTCAGGAAGAAACCTTGGGAGGTCCAAGACCCAAAGGGACCCACCTGCTTGGGCAGCCTAGTTGTAAAAGTAAGAATAACTATCTATGTTCATAGGAGTAGCTTAAACAGAAGCTAAATATACAAATTGAGAGAACATTTTAGGAAGGCAGTAAATAAAATGTATTGACTCTAATATAAAGATAATGCAGTATTGGAGTAATTGAGAATCTAAAATATAAGACGATGGGATATAAGTATAATAAAATGGAAATTGACCAAGTATCTGGATTTAGTCCAGCAAACAGTCACTAGGATCTCATCCTCAGTGGGCGAGTTGTTGGCATGGCATGCCATGCTGCCATCTGGAAGAGAGGAAGGGGAGGTATTGTCCTCTGTGGTCTGAGTAACAGGACTGGAACTGATGACGCAAGAACGGCTCTGTGAACTGGTATTGGAAGCAGAGCTTTGGGGGAGAAAACAGAATATGTAGTTAGTGATGTTCTGAACAGTTTAACAGAATACCACCTTGATACAACACTGTCACTGCTTGGATTAACAATCCTGCCATGTGATACCAGCCTAGTGTTCTTGAGCCCATGAGTGGTCCGTCTCAAACTCGTTTGGGTTCTCGTCTTGGGATTGAGTTTATGACCAGACACTGATGGGATGTTCTGTTAAAGCTTAAGCTAAATACTAAAACTCTGATCTTTAACAAAGTCACTACAGTGTCCAAAAATTGTCAAAATTAAGCTACATCAATTCATTTTAAATGTTTATTGGGAAACCTGTTCCTTGGTGTGCTTTATCTCTAAGTTTATTGGCTTGACATTGGTTTTCTAATGCAGTGAAATTCATACATTGAGTCTATCCCTTATGTCCAAAAACAAGCCACTGACTATCCACTTCCAAAACAAAACTGTTAGACCGTCATTGTCTATTGTAAATTTTTTCCTAATTTAAAGCTTAAGGTTCCAAGTTGTCACTGAACTTCATTTAGGACTTTTTCTTGCTGTCCCTCGTCAGGATGATGTCTTGTTTGATATTGGGCTGCGTCTCAGGCTGTATGGCGGAGCTGAAACTGTACAGGATGTGAGGAGGACCTGTGAATACAGGCAGTGGGTTTCACGGGAGATCCTCTGTGAAAGGAACTTCATGGAGGTAACATCACAGCAGTACTAACTGGATGAGGAACAATTCTCAGTTTATAAACTGATTTAGTCAGTGCAAGGATTATCACCAGACTTCAGCCTGAAGCTTGGAAGTCTGGTTTGAGTTCCACGAAAGCTTTCTCGTTGTTGGATGTGGCACGTTGACCAGATTTACTGTCTGAGTGAATGCCAGCTGGAGATCATCCACAATGCTTTGCCCACACCCAGTTTTCCTTGAGGGTGTCAGAGCCCCATGCCCCTGAATACATTTTGGCTCACTTTCCTGTACTTGGTTAGAAATGGAAACCAATTAACCGAAAGCTGTAGTGACTATTGGGGCAATGGTAGAGTAACAGCTAAGGTACTGTTGAGCAGAAGGTCTAGGGTTCAAATTTGTTCTGTCACTGCTGGCCCTTGAGCAAAACCCTGGTTAGTAAACTAATCAACGAACTTGCATGTGACTTTTACCCACATTTAAACCTTCTTGATTCCATTATCAGTGTTTAGAGTAATTTATGAAAGTCACTTTCAGGTCTCTGTTCACAAACTGAGCCCTGTAGTGGACGTGTACAAGGAGCTGACCAAAGATCAACATGCCGACGCCTCCAGCGATGTTGAGGTAAATGTATAGTATTGACTGGTTACAGCTTTATGGATTTCAAGCTGTGGTTTTAAGTCGCTTGCTTGCAGGAAACGACCACCCTAGACACAATTTGGAGAATGGTGTTTTACACGCCCAAAGAGAAGCCCATGACTCTGGAGGAAGCCCAGGATGCTGGCTATGGAATATCAACAAGCCCTACTCGATTTGTGATGCGGAGCCCTTACCACATGCCTGACCTGTACTCTGAGAAAGTAAGAAATACTATTAATGTGGACATTTTGTCCTGGTCTGTTCAGTTTCCCTTTACTAGGTGACTGGAAACCCTACTCTGGTGAATTCTGACTGTTTTATCCCAGAAATTTAATGCTTGATCTAAAGTAGTATAGCAAGCAAAAATGGCAGTTAATGTGCTAATTTCTGCAGTAAAATCCATTTTCTACTGCCACTAGGTGAATGGAGTGGAAATGGAGGTCTTTAAAGTGACCACCTACTTCAGGTGGGCTTGGACTGTTACGCTGATCAACACTGCTGCTGTCTGTCCAACTGGTAAGCTTTGTTCATTTTCACTTGTTGGCAGTACCTAGTGTTACTAAAGTCTTCTGATGTTTGCAGGTGGACTTCATTTTACTGAAGAAGTCATTACCTGGTATATGCCCCGATACATCACCCCACTAATTATGCATGACGATTATGAATTGCTCGAGCTGTACATGGGTGTTGATGGCAAGAGGCTGAATCCAGAGCAGATGAACACTAAGGGTTATGTCTTGACCCTGACGGATTCCCAGATTGTCATTTCATTACCTATGGGTGGACCAGACGGCTACTATAAGGTTTTGTGACTTAATTACATTTTCGTCTTTTTGTTGTTGGTGTTCTAATGTATTTTTTCCTCCTTTGCAGAGTTATGCGTTGGGTTATGAGTACCATATTACATACTGTGTTGAACCGATGCTTGAACTTCTATGGAGGGAAAATGCAGAGATTACAAGCTACAAAGTCCATTATCCTATTTCCACCCCACCAGAGCCTCGACCACCCCATACTATAGACAGTGAGTCCCTATGGAGTACCATTTAAGCAAATATGACTGTTGTTGCCTGGTCTCACTTTTGGAAGAATGTTCTGCTTTCATCTGGCCCCTTGTAGGAGTTCAGTTTTCTTGCCACTGTCAACTCTGGCTGCTAATGTGGGGTCTAGACTCAGCTTCAGGATGTGATGGGGAGGGCATAAGTTACAGGGGAACTTCAGAATTTGAACACCTCTTCATTCAAACAATTCGGACATCAAACGGTCTGGATTTGTGCCCCCAAATCCAAACATTCAGACTTTGAACATGGGCACCCTGATGGGGTAACATAATCATTCTTTTGTTTTTGTTTTTTAATTGTATACCAAGTCTAGTGTGGCCATTTTGCTGCCTTTAATTCTATGGCACATTTTAGTTCTGGGGTTGCCAAATCTAGATGGGGCACCCACAGGTCAATGGAAAGGGCCCAAATAAAGCACAGTCTTTAGAATAAGTGGACAGAAGAGATCACAACTGTCAATCAGAGCAAAACTGGCCAGTCCTGTGTACAAGAGTAGTTGTTCTCTTGCCTCCAGATGCCCCACACTCCATTAAAGACACTTGCCAGGCTGTGACTTCAAATTTTGAAGCAAACCCATGTTGGCACAGACTTCCATGTTGATGGGTGCAGAAATTGTTGGATAAAAACAATGGATAAACATTGGACTCTCTGTATTCAAACTTGATTGGTTCTGGAATGCCTTTTGAATTTGGATTTCAGACACACCCTGAGATTAGGTTTTCCAGGGTTTTTGTTTATTTATTATTATTTGGGGGCAAAATTTAACAGATCAATGTCCGACTTTCAAATAAAGAAGCATTCAGATTCTGTAGTTCCACTGAATGAAATTGGAGGAAATGGTTTAAAAATGGGTAAAATCATGGTAAAAGCTTTTCCCTTTCCTCTGCAGATACTGTGCCGGAGTCTCAGATGTTTGAGATAGTCTTGGGTACTTTTCTGAATGACGTTGAGCTCATGAACATCACTTTTTCAACTGGAGTGATGTCTGTACACAAGGCCATTGAAAGAGGCATTAATGTTCAACAGTACAGGTTTGCCAATGGCTCCAAGACTTTCAGCATCCAGGTTCCTTTCTCAGATCCTGTTGTCCTGAAGAGTGTAAGTAGAATGTTGTAGAGTGAAATAAAACTGGTTAAAATTGAGATGTTCTCCACTAAGCACTGGCAAGTGTACTCTTCTGGGGCATTTTTCCTTTTGTAGATGTTCCAACCTCGTCTAGGGTAAAGCAGTAACGCGTCAGGTGATCATACCATCCTCTTGTGTGGCTGAGGCAAAAAAATGCATTGGACAGTTACAAACAAGGAAGATCATCCAGATGAAAACAAATTGAGTGAATGTGAACCAGTTTATATATATTTATAGGTTGGAGAGACTGGGAGTGGGAAGACAAAGGTGTACTACTTGCAATAGGCCAGGCACAAACTAAACAGCATTTACAGCTTGTTACAAATGAGCAGCAGAAAGTCAACATGCACACATTCCAAACAGCTGGAACAGTCTAGTCTCAACATGAGCTAACATGCAAGTGAGGCTATGACACACTTCTGCTCTTAACTCCAAGCTCTGCTCATGGATCTGCAGCATTGGCTGGCTGTTTAGATGCAACAGCTGGAGTTGAGATGTATTTCCTATTATATCTTAAGACCTCAGCTGTACCCAGACTATTCAAAAAGTTTGTCATTCAGGAATTTGGCAATTTTTTGAAATGGTGGTGCTCAGTCTTCTAACTTGGTTGCTACACTTCTACAGAACATCAAGCAAGTAATGGTCTACACGCTTCCTGTCACCTTCGGTTTGATCATCCTGCCGGAATACACACCTTTTCCTCACTCTGTGCAAGTGGAAGCCATCGGAGAGGAAATCGGTAAGTGTGACCTACAAAGGTATTGGGGTGACTTGATTCTGGCTGAATTGACTTGAGGCTGTTCTTTGTGCAGTTATGCCTGACGTGAGTGGAATTTGTGACAAGAACAACTTCTACATTTTGATCGACTATGGAAGTCGAGGCAAGAACTTCAACATAATGGTTGGCAAGCGGGATCTGTCAGCTGCTGTCTATAAGGAGTACAGGGTTGAGGAGAACGCCACACACTTGGCTATGACTGTGCCATTTCTGGCACATGACATTGCTTTTGAGGTATGGTAACCCTTTACTTCAGGTCTTTTTCCATAAAGTGCCAGATTAAGTTTTTTTTTTTTTTTTTTAAAGTTGAAGCAAGACTCCTTCCAGTAGAAACAAGACTGTCACTTCTTAACCATTGAATACACTGCTTGTTCACTCGAATGTATTCTGACAGCCTTTAGTGTTCTTCAGTTCTCTGCATCAGTGGAAGCACTGATACTACAGTTAATACAGAAGTCTTCATGGCCTCACTTCCATTTTGTCTCCAAGAAACTAAAACCCCAAATTGTGGTTCCTGTTTGGGTAGAATGTTTGCCAAGTGACATCCCTTTCTTTTCTTTTTTTTTCTTTTCCCTTTTAGTTCATAGGTCAGTCCTCAGTGAGGGCACGTATTGATATCTTGCTTCATGATGATGTGGGTAACTGGCAGATGAAGAACTTCTCTATGGCCTGCACCTTCCCCATGACCATGATTGGTACTTTTGTTTTTTAAATTACTTTGTATTCAAGTATAACTAGAGATCCTGTTCTAGGACTGGCTCATTCAGGTATGTGCATTGGTATTGCATTCTGCAAAACAGGATGTTGACTGAAATGGGCTTTACCAGCCAGTCTGTTACTTAAATGTAAGTATGAAGGGTATTTCCTCAAGAAAACATGCAACCAATATGTAAATGCCTCATATACCACTTAAAACACGAGTTATTAATGATAAAAAGCAGAGGTGAGAGCTGGAGTCACTTGAGCTTAATCTTAAGTTAGCCCACTGGCTTGTTGGCTCACTTTGACTAGACAGTTCTAACTCTGTTAGTTTGAGATGTGCAAGTTAGTTATGACTTTGCTGCTTATTAGTAACAAGTTATGGTGTTCAAGTGGCTGTCCTATTGAGAGTAGTGCTCCTTTTTGCCCCCCACTACCTGTGTAATTCTCTGTACCCTATAATTATTATATAAACTAGTTCACATTTCACTCATCTGGCTGATCAATGTTCATAATGCTGACTATCAGTGCACTTTTTTTTTTTTTGGCTATCTTCTTGAGAAAATGGCCCCTTAAGTGATTTCGCTACTCTTCAGCCACATGTATAAAGGACCTTTACAATCATTACCCCCCCCCCAGGAAGAATTCTAAACTGACTCATAGGACTACAACACTTAAACCCTCAACAAGTGCCATACTACACTAAATGTATAGCCACTGAAATGTGGCGTTCCCAACCTAAATTCCTTCCTTCCTGAGAATTACCCTTTATGTTGCAGTAGCATAAGACTATGGTAATGTTTAGTCAACATCCTGTCTGAGGGTCACTAAGCAGCACATACCTGTAATTGCACTGAAGTCAAAGGTTGTGCTTCATGAGCTTCAATGGCTTCTTGCTTCAGAATGTTTCCCCAATGGATCAATGACGGCACTCGCAGTCAAAGTAGAGTCTTCCACCATAGTTCCCAGCGAGCTGACACTGAGGGACCCCTCCTGTAAACCCACATTCAGCGACAACCGCTTCGCCTACTTCCTTTTCAACGCAAGCAGCTGTGGAACAGCTAGAACGGTACGTTTGTGAACTAGCCCGTCTGGCTTGGATTTGTGATAACCTTTACCTTGTGCCTCTTTTCATCAGTTTGAGGATGGTTCTGTGACTTATTGGAACGAAATCTCGATGGGCGGTGTAGGCCTTGCGTATGGAAACGCTTCAGAAACTACAAATTCTCAACACAACTATAGGTAATGCATCAGTCTTGCTTTTTGCCCCCTTTCTGCAGTGATAATATTGACTTGTTCATCTGAATTGGCAGTTTAAGCATCTCCTGCTCCTACTCGCTGAATGATCTGAAGATGCTGATGTTCTCCGCCATGCCACGTCAAGCAGAAATAGTTGCCGAACCTGGTTTTGGAGAACTGCATGTCAGAATGAGACTTGCCAGAGGTAGGTTCCTCTGAATCCTTTGACTTTTCCTGCAGTGAAAATGCTTTCTGGACCAGATGGTGACTGACCAGATTTATTGCACCATAGCTACTGAATGCTAACTAATCCAGTTCACAAAGCAGTCTGATCATTCTGGCTTTGGCTAAGGCTATGGAAAACTTTAAACATGGAATCCACATCACCACTTTGAACCACTATAACCTGCATTGCTTCCTCTTACCTGACAGATTCCTCCTATCAGGACTACTTCATGGAGCAGGATTATCCAGTAATGCAGTATCTAAGACGGCCTCTGTACTTTGAGGTGCAGCTGGTGCAGTCCACTGACCCCCGGCTAGAGCTGGTCCTGGATAAATGCTGGGCTTCTGATGCAGGCTCTACTGTGAGCTGGGATCTCATCATGAACGGGTAATGTGGCACAGCCATAAGGCTTTATTGGGTGCTTTTTGGTAGAGGAGCCAAAAACAATGACTAGAATGACTTGGTGGGTTTGCGTAAGGTTACTATATTTTGCACATTGGCCAACTCAAGGAAAATGAGGGAGTCTGCTACATGCATATACAGATGCACTGTAACATCTACATTACATATGATGGTAGTAATGTCTTTGTTAAAGGTAATTTGCATTTTAGCTTTTGGAAAAACTGCAATTTCTTTCCACTAGCTGCCCAAATCCAGGTGACCATTACCAAACCAAGTTTTATCCTGTCACCTCTGATGACCGGGTTCAGTTCCCTTCCCATGTGAAACGCTTCGAAGTCAAGATGTTCACATTTTTCAAGGATAACGTGCCTGCTCGAGATCAGGTAACTACATGACTGACTCTTAACCTACATTTAAGGTCGCCATCGGTCAGTGTATCTCATTTGAATCTGCCTTTCAGGTCTTTGTTCATTGTGAAGCTGTGATTTGTGACATCTACCAGACGGATCCTGCCTGTCGCAAGAACTGTGCTTTAGCTGGAACTCGAAGCAGTAAGCGGGGTAAGTACTGACCTTCTGATTAACAGGTGTCCATAGGGTGTACACAAGCATTAGTGTCTAACATTCACTCATCGGATACTGGCTGGCCAGGCCGATCCTTATTCCATTCCACATCTTACCATAAACTTGTGCAACTAAGTATTGAGAAACATAATTTGTTAAACTTAAGACTGCATGTAATCTTAACATTACAATCACAATACTAAAGTAAAAAACCCTCAATCTATCAGTACTGGCAGTTGTGCACTTGGATCAAAACTGAAATGTGGGTTGGCCCAGCACCAGTACACCATGAATGGGATGCCAGTCACTTGCTGGGCCAGCAGGGGTCACTGAAGTGCTGGGTGATTAACTGACTGGTCTCATCCTTTAGACATCCTATCCTATCTGTTGTAAAACCTGACTAGAAGGCATTCGGACCACTGAGGGCAGTAACTCTCCTCCAGTTGACTGGGCATGCCATAAATTTTCCAATTTTGTATTGTCTTAATTCTCTATTATACTCAAGAATTTATCTAAATTAGTCTTAGAAATTTGTTCACTCAATACTTATTTAGCAATACATATTTAGCTAATTCATACAACTAACAGCCCAAGGAGGATGTCTTGTTACTTTCTTCCTTCAAAGTTTAGGCTTCCTTGCCACTGTATCTAGGTTTGCTCAATCTGGCATTGGCCTAGATGGTTGATGCATTATAAAGCTGTTTTGAGCCAATGCTTCATTTGACTTCTATTACTTGAACCTGGGCCCCCAGTGACACCTAGCTGTCTAGCCAGAGCTCCATTAGGATGAGATGCAATGAGCAGGATTGTGCTGCGTAAACCGCATCTTTCATTTAAATAGTCTTCATAACTCGTGCCTTTTTAGAGTTAATTCTCTGAAGGCTGTGGGGGAACCCATGAATCTGGCTTTTGCTAGATGTCACCATCTGAAAGATGGAAGCTTGTGGAATAGTGGGGTTGCCAAGATTGAGGCTCGTTTCTTGATCTACTTCAAGTACAGGAATCGGTGTTGGAGCACACGGAGTCATTTTAATGGGAGCTCCTAGCCATTCTGCCTCAACTTAGGGTTGTTTATATATTCAGCAGCTGCTTCACAACTGTACTTTGAGATTAGTACTGTCTGCTGGGTATTCTTACTGCTCACATCTAACCTGAAGCCTTGTTTTTGTTTAACAGGACGCCGAAGTACAGAGCATGATCAGCTCTACAGGACGAGGGTCACGTCTGGAAAAATACTTCTGAACACACCTTTGATCAGAATGAAATAAAGCGTCTTGTACAAACCATGTCTTTCCGTTTTGTTCCTCTGCCAAAGCATATCTCTGGTGTTTGGCCTCTTTTGATTTGCAATGTGTTACATCCAGGTGACTGGTCTCTTACAGTCATGTCTGTTCACACCTCGCTTGTTTTGAATAACAATTCATTCACACCCCTGCACCCAGCTCAATTGACGTTCCTCATTGTATGTACTGCCTATAATCTAGATCTCTCAACCAGATCTACATTAAATTGTTCTTAAGGTAACACAGGTACTTGATACATGTGTACAAAGTTCTGAAGTCATCCCGTAATTGTAAAAACCAGTGACGTGTTATGGCCATCATGTAATTGCAAGAAAAAAAAAAAATCAAATGGTGGCCTAAGACATTTGCACAGTACTTTTGATGTCCCCATTTAAGGTTGGATCCTGAATTGTGCTACCAGTTAGGCCACAGCTCTGTCGGTTGGATGTTTTTAAGTTTTGGTTGATCATTTGACACCTCGCACTTCTATTAAGATAACATAAAATATACTCTTCTATAATAGGAAAAAAAGAATAAAAATACTATTAGTTTATGATGCTAAATTCGAACATTACAAGAAGTCTATTCACATAACTTTGTCTCTACATAGGATTTAGATTAATGTGTAAACTAACAATCCAAAATTGTGTGGTCAACAAATGGAACTTGGAACAGACTAGTCTTATAACTTCATCTAAATTTCTATTGAAACTCTGTAGTGAGGTACTCTTGACTACAAGTGTACACCAGGCTGAAGACTGGGAACATGGATGGTAGGGACAGGATCCTACCAACAGCATGGACCCAGCCTGCCTTCTGTTAACAACCCAGGCTGCTGCTGGTGGTGTAATGGTATGAGGAAGTGTCCTTGCCACACTTTGGGCCTCTTGATACCAAAAAGTCATCTCTTGAACACTGCAATGTATTTGAGTATTGTTGCTGACCATGTGTTGCCTGTGTCTGAATCCAGAAGGAGACCTTTGGGACGTGGTAGAACAGGAGATTTGCCGAATGAAAGCACTACTGACAAGTCTACAGGAACTGTGAGATGTAATCACATCAACATGGAGCAGAACCTCAAATGAATTTTCCAACATCTTGTGGAGAATTGAGGCTGTTTTGAGATCAAAGGGAGGAGCTGCACAAAAAGTGCTCAGTGAGTGTATATTGACACTTAAATGGATTGTGTGTGTGTGTGTGTGTGTACTCTACATACTTTGTTCATCCCCTTTACTCTGTTGTCAGGACCAGCACAGATCTGTTTAGGTGGTGGATCATTCTCAGAACTGCAGTGACCCTGATGTGGTGTGTTAGTGTGTGTTGTGCTGGTAGGAGTGGATCAGATACAGCAGTGCTGCTAGAGTTTTTAAACACCTCAGCGTCACTGCAGAACTGAAAGTAGTCCATCAACCAAAAATATTCAGACAGCATCGTGTGAGCACTGATGATGGATTAGAGGATGGCTAACACAAACTGTACAACAACAGATGAGCTGCTGTCTCTGACTTTACAACTACAAGGTGGAGTGATATTTTAGATATAAGAGAATAATCCAACCCTCAAATAGTACCTGATCATTGAAGAACCTGATCATACAAACTTCTAACCAGAGGCTTAAATAATGTAGAAACAAAGGGTGATATATATATATATATATATATATATATATATATATATATATATATATATATATACCCTTTGTTTCAACATAATACATCATAGTCAGCATTGTATAACACTATACTTGTTTACATATCTGAAATTCTTTTTTTAGCATTCTGTTCTATAACGAGAAATGTGGTTAAGGTACTAGACTATGTCGAGCCTTGAATCTTTAGTACTTTAGTAGTTAATTTGATTAGTTACTGTTGTTGCTTTGTACTAAATGAACCCCTGCTAAAACTGTCAGGTTCAACATGGCTTCAAAAAACAAACCTTTGATTACAGAGCAACGTTAAGTCAGAAGTCAAATTTATCTCTGTAGCGCATGAAGCATTGTCCCAAATCAGCTTCACAAATATCTAGGCCCAGAGCCCTAAATGAGCACACAGTGGTGCTTGAAAGTTTGGGAACTCTCTAGAATTTTCTGTATTTCTGCATAAATATGACCTAAAACATCATCAGATTTTCACACAAGTCCTAAAAGTAGATAAAGAGAACCCAGTTAAACAAATAAGACAAAATTATTATACTTGGTCCTTTATTTATTGAGGAAAAAGATCCAGTATTACATATTAGTGAGTGGCAAAAGTATGTGACCCTCTAGTTAATTTGAAGGTGAAATTAGACTCAGGTGTTTTCAGTCAATGGGATGACAATCAGGTGTGAGTGGGCACCCTGTTTTATTTAAAGAACAGGGATCTATCAAAGTCTGCTCTTCACAACATGTTTGTGGAAGTGTATCATGATACGAACAAAGGAGATTCCTGAGGACCTCAGAAAAAGAGTTTGGTTGATGCTCATCAGGCTGGAAAAGGTTACAAACCCATCTCTAAAGAGTTTGGACTCCACCAATCCACAGTCAGACAGATTATGTACAAATGGAGGAAATTCCCAGACCATTGTTACCCCTCCCCAGGAGTGAGTTGACCAACAAAGATCCCTCCAAGAGCAAGGCGTGTAATAGGCGAGGTACAAAGAACCCCAGGGTGGTAACTTCTAAGCAACTGAAGGGCTCTCTCACATTGGCTAATGTAATGTTCATGAGTCCACCTTCAGAAGGAACACTGAACAACAATGGGTGCATGGCAGGGCTGCAAGGAGAAAGCCACTGCTTCTCCAAAAAGAACATTGCTGCTCATCTGCAGTTGCTAAAGATCACATGGACAAGCCAGAAGAATTGGAAGAATGTTCTGTGATGGATGAGACCCAAATAGAACTTTTTGAGTTTAAAAGAAAAGTGATATATTTGGAGAAAGGCAAACACTGCACTTTCCAGTATAAGAAACCTTATCCTCATCTGTGAGACATGGTGGTGGTAGTATCATGGTTTGGCCTGAATTATCTCAAGAGAAGGTGGGTCATGCAGTTAAGTAAACCGACCCTAAGCACACAAGCCGCGTTCTACCCAAAGAATGGTTATCAGAAGAATAAAGTTCATGTTTTGGAATGGCCAAGTCAAAGTCCTGACCTTATCCAATGGAAATGTTGTGGAAGGACCTGAAGCGAGCAGCTAATGTGAGGAACCACCAACATCCCAGAGCTGAAGCTTTGTTTCTGTCGGAGGAATGGGCTAAAATTCCTCAAGCCGGTGTGCCAGACTGATCAACAGTTACAGGAACCGTTTTAGCTGCAGTTATTGCTGCACAGGGGGGGTCACACCAAGATACTGAAAGCAAAAGGCTCACATACTTTTTGCCACTCACTAATATGTAATAATTGGATATTTTCCTCAATAAATAAATGACCAAGTATACATATTTTTGCCTCATTTGTTTAACTGGGTTCTCTTTAATCTACTTTTAGGACTTGTGTGAAAATCTGATGATGTTTTAGGTCATATTTATGCAGAAATATAGAAAATTCTAAAGGGTTCACAAACTTTCAAGCACCACTGTAGGCAACAATGGCAAGATAAAACTCCCTTACAGTGATGAGAAAGAAACCATGGGAGGACCAAGACTCAAAAAGAAGTCCTTGGGCAGCTTAGATGATGTATGTAAAAATGAAACTAAATGACCTAAATAATACATTTTCAGTATCTTAACTATACAGAATCTACATAGAAAAATGAAAACAGAGAACATAAAAAATATAATAAATGAAGGACAGCACTGAAGCTTCACAGTTATTGAGGCGTTTGAAGGAAAGAGACAAAGCTACTTTAAACTGCTGCTTCGCCTGTAGTTTGCATAGCAAGTAAAGCTAAGTCTGAGAAAAAGCCTCTGCTCCCTGTGCTGATATATTATCTGTACAGCAAAAATGGACAAATTAAAGAGGTTATTGCAGATAGAAAGTGTACTAATTAGCGTTTAGAGCTCAGTGTTAACTTTTGTGGCATTTGTAGTGCAATGACAGTCGGCAACCTTTCACAATTAGTAATGAATGTTCATATACTACATAAATCTTGATCCAATGAGTGTATAGAATCCCTGTAGAGTCAGCATGGTATAACACTACACAATATCTATACTCGTTTACATATCTGAAACTTGTTTTTTAGCATTCTGTTCTATACCCAGTACTGTGGTTAAGGTACTAGAGTATGTACAAGAAGGCCCCGGGTTCAAGCCACCAAACGTTATGCGTTTGAGCAAGGTCCTTATCCCACTTTTGTTTTAATTATACATTTCAATACTATCAGTTGTAAGTCGCTCCGGATAAGAAGGTCTGATAATTGACTAAATGTAAATGTCCTGTGGAAATACTCCACTGCTCGCTAAACAGGAATTCACCAGCTCGCTCTGACATCAATAGCTGTTACGGTTGTTGCCGAATGTCTGGGGCTAATCCCTCTGTCTGAAGGCTTACTCCCGAGGTGTGAAAGGTGCGTCTGTGAAGGCTGCCAGCCACACCAATAATGGCTCATCATTATCCGCTCCAGTTGGTTGTATCAAAAGACCCAGGTCCACAGTTTGATATTCGAGGGGTCTTTGCTTAAACCACTGAGTTGACCACTTTTCTGTAAAAGTGATCAAAGTAGGAGTTAAGAAGAGAAATGGGAAAACGTGTGGTTTCATAGCGTCTGTACATTTCAACGTACTGTCATGCACCACCTGAGACCTAATGTATTTACACTAATTCATTTGGCAGATGCACTTATCCAGAGTTGCTTACAAATGATTTTCCAATATATCATCCAAGCAGCTGTGGGATAAAGGCCTTCATGGCCTAACCGTGGCAGCTTGGCAGTGCTGGAACTTGAACCCTGGACCTTGTGGTCAGTAGTCCAGTACCTTAACCATTGAACATGAACATATAGACCAATACTTAAATTAATACATTGGGAAAGAGGCACTGTAGAGGTGCAGAAGGTACTGACTCTTGACCAGATGGCCCAGGGTTCAAGGGCAACCATTGTGAGCAAGTTCCTTAAACCACATTTGCAATTTTAAGATTGTATCAGCTGTAAGTCACTCTGGATAAGGGCGTCTGCTAAATGCACATAAAAGCAGAGATTAACGCCTAAACACTAGGCTCCATCATGTCATGCTTTTCACCTGGTTTTAATTACTTCCTAATTATTGCATTTTTAAAAAGCCCTACATGTTTTACAAGTACTTTTGCGATCCCGATCCCAAAAATGTCATGGTTTGATGCTGTTAGGACGAGCCCGAGCAGGTTACTGCATTTATATTATATTCAGTAATAATATTTCAGTCATAATTTGATGCTTCAGCTGGATTGACCCCAGGTTTTGAAATTATGGTAAGTACAATATTTATATTGATTTAACACGTTTTCAGTAGTAATAAAATACAATGAAATCAGGCTTGTGCTGCTTGATGTTTTTCAGAGGTTAAACTCATCCTATTTATTTTCAGAAATAAAACTAAAAAGTGATTAAAAACAAGTAATAAAATGAACAGAATCATTTTGCTCATTTTAGTCATATCACAATTGATAGACAAAAGTCTATTCATGTCTGTATTTTCATACTCATGTCTCTGGCACTCGAGCTAGCGTTCTGTACTGCATCTCCTTCCTCGGGTCCGAGTTCAGCCTTGAGCCGGTGCCGCAAGGGTTCAAGTCGAGCCTAGAAACTTTACTTGTTAATTTGATTAGTTTCTGATGTTGCTTTGTACTAGATTAACCCCTGCTAAAACTGTCAGGTTCAACATGGCTTCAAAAAACAAACCTTTAATTATAGAATAACGTTAAGTCATAAGTCAGATTTATCTCTGTAGCGCTTTTTATATGAAACATCGTCCCAAATCAGCTTCACAAATATCTAGGCCCAGATCCCTAAATGAGCACAGGCAACAGTGGCAAAATAAAACTCCCTTACAGTGATGAGAATGAAACCATGGGAGGACCAAGACTCAAAAAGAGACCCAAAGTCCTTGGGCAGCTTAGATGATATACGTAAAAATTAAACCAAATTACCTAAATAATACATTTTCAATAATATGCACTTTCACAATTAGTAATGAATGTTCATTTTTAAATAATTCACTACATTAGTTCAGTTTTACCACAGGGTTTTAAAATTGTGTGTACAAAGTATAAACTTGTACCATATCTCTAGCTTTTTTATTTACTGTATCTTACTATCACAATTTTGATGCTACAGTGAGTAAAATATCATTACTTAGTCATTATTCATAAAAAATAAACATTTTCTGGGTTGCCAAATTAGATCGTTTAATGTTTAAAAAGTCTAACAGAAATTCAACAGATTATTTCAGACTACAGTGAAAGGTTTAGGACCACCAATAAAACCAAATCTGTTTTATTTATCAGATTATCTAGATCTTCTGTATAATGAACCCCAAACAGACTGGGAATGTTGCTTAAACATTCAGGTGTGTGTGTGATGAACCATCAAGAAGGTGCTTGTGGGCCACTGTTGTGTATTGAATCATTTTTCCACCAAATCTAGGTTACTCAACATCCAAAGGTTAGAGGACTAACATCAGGTACTAAACTTTAATCCCATAATGAACAGATGCAAAAACTTGAACTAAAAATCTTCATTTTCTTTAGATCTACACGTTTCCACTGTGATCGTCGGTAGCCGCTGCCCGTGTAGGTGCCATGCTGTCAATAGACGCAGGATGTGAACAGAGCGCTTCATCCCAACAAAGGGCCGAAATGTTTTTTCTGGTGATGTGTATTCGGGGAGGAGAGTCCATTACGAGTAAAGATCCGTAAGCTTGAGGCCACATTCACACCTGCAGCCCAAGAAAGTGCTCGGAGGTCATCACGGTGCCAGTCACTCCTAATGGCACTTCCGACCTTCTTTGATCACCTCCAGCCATCTCCCGGCCCTATATAAACCCTCATCTACTCTCCCATCTCACACTCACCTCGCGAACATCAACTCCAGCTCAGAAGGATACGACATGTCGACTGTACACGGACAGCTCATGCCCGCGGATTACTCCCAGTACCCGAGCTATCCCGCCTGCAGCCTGGGCAGAAGCAGCAGCATGCAGCCGCCAGGTCAGTACACCTCCGTAACGGTTCACAGCCGGGTTGCCAGATTGTGTTGATAGCTAAACAATCTGAACTGATTTCTTGGCAACCGAATGTCATCTGAATTGAAAGTATATGTGTGTAATGTACTAATATACTTATTTTAAACTGTAGTTTGTTTAGTTACTAAATGATCGCGATGCCTTTTTTCCCACCTGGCAACCCTAACTCGTTCCTACCGCACTTTGCAGTAACTCTGGATTTAATATTAACATACATGGACATGGTAAATACATTTGGAAGTTTACTGGTTTTCCAGAGGTTCATGTACTTATTTCGTACAAAGTCTCAGTTTGTTGTTTTATCCAACATGCTAACAGTATATGAATGAGTGACGCAGGGTTGCCAGATCGGAGCTATAAATGGTAACAAGGTAGTAATCACTACGTAAATGAGACCGTCGTTCATTTCAACGTTCATGTTGGGTTTTAACAACCATTATTATATATGGATTACTGCTTGAGTCGTGTAATTATTCTAAAAGATTGTAAAGTAAGAGTCAAGTAATATGAATCTTAAAACTCTTTGGCCACTGTCACACAAAATGGCAACCCTGTTTCTTAGTCATCGCTTAAGTTACCGATATGTGTGGGTAAATATATACTTACATTTTTCACATTTTAAAAACCTGCTTTGTTCTGGTTAGGGTTGCCTATGCGGGGGCACCAGTCCGTCACAAGACCAATCTCACATACCTCAGACATAATGTCTGCATGTGATGGCCCTTTTGGCCTTCCAACGACAAATTTGGGTGCCTGCAGTGGTGGATTAGCGCTTTAGATCGCTGTACCACAAGCCCATGTATAGTTTGTAGTGTCTGTCAGTCAAAAGAACAGTTTGGGTGTTTATTTTGTAAATGGGAAGCATTTTAAACTAAACATCATAGTAACTGATTCCAACATGTCCTGTAGCAAAGAAGAGTACATAATATAGGAAGGTTGCCAGGTTGCCTGTTTTTCATGGCAGTGGTGAAAGCAGACGTTCAGGTTCCAGCAGCTTATCAGGTCTTTGTTTGTTCCTCCAGATTTCAGCTTTTATGAGCGAGCAAGTTTGGTGAAGAGCAGCAGACCAGTGATGGACAGCACGGCTCTGCTTACACACCGCAGGAAAAGGACCAACTTCACCCAACAGCAGATCGAAGTGCTGGAGAAAGTCTACTCGGACACCAAGTACCCCGATATTTACCTCCGGGAGAGACTGGAGGCGCTGACGGGGTTACCCGAGTCGAGAATCCAGGTGAGGAACTCGTACGACTTTTACATACATTTATTTGCTACAAATCAGTATTTATATAGTACTGTGCAAAAGTCTTAGGCCACCATTAGGTTTGTTGTTTTGGCAATGCTATAATGACCATTACATACCGATATAACATTGTTGATGTTTATTATTGATTGGACCCAAAAAATGTCAAACTTGGATTCGTCACGCTATAAAACTCTTTCACTGATTTTCATTCCAATCTTTGAGCTTGTTCTGAGGGAGGGGAGGGAGGGGCTGGTAACAGTCAGCACCCAGAACAGCAACGGAAACTGGACACTTGAAGAGAAAAAAGGAATTGAAAATGAAGTGGCAACATCTGATTTGACATTTTATAGGTGTCCAGTGTTTCTGTAGGTTTAATAAAGTACTCAAATCCTTATGTTCCTTTATTAAAAGGTGTGGTTCCAGAACCGCCGGGCCAAATCTCGGCGCCAAGTCAGCACTCCGGTTCCTACGAAGGTCAAAGCAACCGGAGCAGTCGTCCCAAACAGACCCCCAACTACCTACTCACTCCACCAGGACCAGCTAATAAGGCCGGAGCTGAGGAGCAACTACACCCAACCAGGACAGGAACCGAGAGGCAGCTACACCCAGTCACAATGCAGATCCACACCCGGCAGCTACGACTCTCAGGGCATGACCTCGTTCTTCGGCAGACCCGGCGATGAGCGGACCGGAATGGACCAGGTGCAGCGAGACGACCTGCGAGAGTTCCAGCGCGTAAACGTTCCCGCCCAGAACAGACCAGAACTCCCAGTTAAACCAGTGCTGGTGGACTACGATAACTTTCCTCCTAACAGGACCATCGGTCCAGACATGAAGGTGATCATCCCTCCGGTTCCGACGCAGAACAGCTTCAACAGGTCACCACCGAAAGGTGCGATATGCCCCGTCCCAGGGGTGCAGCCGGACAACCTGGGGCACTTCTCGCCCCTCGGCAGCAGCGACGCCGGAGAGTTTTCCGACTCGGACTCTGACTGGGAGAGGGAAGCCATGGCTGGCTTAAGTGCTTTTCTATAGAACACGATTCATCTCTAGACTGAAGGATGACCGCCGATGTTAAATAAAGAATGCCATTTTGCATCAATTATTTATTTTATAAATAGTTGCACTATATGACTGCTGGAGAAAAATATAATAAAGGAATAGCATGTACACGGTGTCTGCCTTACTCCAAAAACCCAGGAAGATTGATGTTTAATAAAAATGAACAACGTATATACACATTCGCAGTACCAGTTAAATATGAACAACTGGTGAAATCACCGAAATGCCAGAAAATCCGAACTGAACTTACACCGGTGATGTATTAAGGAACGTTCCTCGGACATGGAGGAAAGAACTGGAACTGTTATAATCGTCTCTTTACAAAAATACATAAAAGCTGTTATAAAACATCCATACCGACACATGCGGCCAATGTAGAACTCGAGCAAACTGTACAATTATCTACAATATACATCTTTTCCAAAAAAGGACCGTCTCTCTTGTGGTAGATTTTCAAAACTAGCTTCAAACAGGGTTTGCAAAAATCTAAATATCAGAGCCACGACAAATAAATAACAGACAAGGCAGGAGTCTACAGGAATCAGCCATGGAATTAACCGGCCTCCACTCGCAGTGTAAGAACAGCTCAAATACTGACGGGTCAGTAAGAGGACTTAACACAGTAAAATAATGCTCTCCATACAGCTGTCCCGGTGACCTACCTGGGCTCTGCGCTCGTCTCTCTGAAGACATTGTGGGGTTCAAATGGCTCTTTTTGAACAGGTTCCTTTTCAGTCCGTGAAGGAATAAAGTAAGGTTTGGTATGAAGTCCATGTTTAAGACGGAGCACTTGCACGGTTTCTGCAGCAGTCACGTTCTGTTTGTGTTGTTAGCAGAGAAAGCATGCAGGTTCCCCAGCTGACTCAGGCCGCTCTGGATGTGTGCTACGTGGATCTCCACGTTATCTTGGAAACAGCTATTGGAGAAGGAGAACAAAAAGGCCAAAGGAATGAGCCAAACACTACATAGCCAAGCTTGGGGAGACAGAAAAACCTAATGAGAAGATCAGTTTGGTTGATCCTACAGAGTTCACTCTTCTGAGCAAGGTTGGCATTCCGAATCATCTCAAAGGTGTCTGACGGAGTTAAGATCAGGGCTCAGTGCATGCCAGCCAAGCTCTTCACTTTGAGAGCGGAGGAGAAGCTGATGAACTGACTTGTTAGGGGTAGAAACTTCTACACGTGTCACTGAGGTGTTTCAGCACAACCCAATCTCCTGCTGCTTATGTATGCTTCATATTATGGCTGAAATGACATCTAACTCAAAGGGGTGTCTACATACTTCTGGTGCTTGAACCCTTCAGTTCAAGAGTCTAGTACTGTACTACTGCCACTGAGTCGAGCTGTGTGACTTTTCAGGAGACACTTGATTCACGAGTCAGTACACAGTGATTCAGATTCACAATACCCATTTCTCAGTGAAGTGAATCTCCATTACTTACATCATGTCTTTCTTACATCTATAGTACTGTATTCAATTTAAGCTCCTTGGATCCTAAAAGGATCGTATTGACCTGCCAACCAAAAGTGAAACAGGACCTTCATGCCCATCAGACACAGACAGGCTGCAGTTAGCATTGGTAGCTATGCCAGGGCCGTGAGTTCACCAAAACACTAAGTTCTTATGGGAAGAATTTGCTCAGGATGAATTTATGACAAAAACCGACCACTATAAACCGACCACTACAAGTCAACTGAAGCAGCATCGCCTCCAACAGTTTCATGACAGTATTACATTCTAACCCACATCAAAGCATGCAGTAACAGTGTTATTGAACCTCGTACAGATGAGCAGAAGACTCGGCGGCCTACCTGAGGTTGGAACTGTCTATTGAACTCTTGATGTCATTCAGGGAGTCAGTCAATGATTTAAATTCGAATGAATTCAGGTCACCACCTTCAGCCAAGCACTGCACCAGGAAAAAAGCCCAATGAATCTATCGAATCATAAAGCCGCAGCACATATGAGAGGAAGCGGCTCTGCGTCTCACCCTGATCTGCAGCAGGACGGCAGTGAGGCGGGAAATGAGTTGCGTGAGTTCGGGGCTCTGGACGCGCTGCTCGCCGTCAGGCAGGGCATTAGAGTTCCTCACCATGTCCTGGGCTTCCTCATCACAGCGCCTCCGCAGCTCACTGGGTTGGTCTGCGGGCTGCATGCCTTGTTCTGGGGCCAGCTGAATGGAAGATGTGGACGGGTCATGAGCAATGAGAGAGTAAGCAAGTCTGAAGAATGCTCTGAATGTAAGTTTAATAATAATAAAAACTAGTAATTAGAAAGCAAGCAGAATAGTAGCAGGAAGCTTCTCATCCACACTGGCAAGTCAAAAATTGTAAATTCAGGTTGGAAATCTGATTTTGCAGCAACTTTAAATACATCCAAATACATCATGCAACATTTCCAATAAAACCAAACCAGGAGTTTTCAGAGCATGTTCACTCACCTCAAAGCAGAACTGCTGGACTTCATGCAGAACTTTGTTCAGGTCTTTATTGAGCTGCTCCAGATCCAGTACTGTTGTAGCATATCGCCTCTGAAAGTCCAACTCGATCGGCATTGAATAGGATTTCTGAAATGACACAGGAATTATTAGGAATTAAATGTGTGTTCTGCAATGATTTTATCACATTCTACCCGACTGCGGTACGATACCTGCCTGAAATATCTCGATACCGATACTAAAACGATACCACAAACCTAAATCATCAGGAAAAGGAACGGAATAATAGATGATCGAACATGGAAATTCTTTGGGGTTTTTTATTTAACCAACACAGAACGTTGACAATTAATAGGTACATTAACATTAATAATTTGATTACTGAAAGAACATTTGATTAAAAGGTCACATTGTTCTTAAGGCTTTTACACAGTGAGCAGTAACCTAACGTGTCCCTGTATGCTTGAGCTTGTGGGATTTCTTTGACAGGTTAGTTAACTTTGCAATCGGACCTCACTGGTGGATTTCTAGAGAGCATTTTCTAGCAATAGAAATAAATTACTGACAAAAAAAATGTACATGCCATAATTACCATTAACACCACTGCCGAGTCAGCGGAGTTCAATAAATATAAACTGATCATATTTATAACCGGTACTGATGATGTTCTTGTGATTGTGAACGCCTGATTTTAGCAGTTTAGAAGTTATGATGAACGGTCTGCAAATGTGCTGATATCAGCCAGTAACTCTCTGTTTACATCCGTGTTTACCAACAGAGAGACAGACACTGCCACCGTGTGGCAATCGACGCAAGTACAGAAGCTACAAAGCCGGGATTTCAAAACAGTCATTTAAAAAGTATGGGTACTAACAAAATAAGGCATCCTACCGTTTTTAATGGCAAGGTATCGCGATATTTTCCTCGTATCGGTATACCGTGCGACACTACTACCTAATAGAAGCTGTCAGTAATGAAAGCATTACTACGCTACAGTAGCAGCTCACAATTTATAACCATAGAGTTCTGTGATGATCTGGGATGTTGCTGTATTCTCGCCTCATGTGCAGTTATTCGGGTTTGTTATTCGGGTGGAGAGGTGGGCCGATGAGGTCTCATATAATCCCTCAATAAGAGTCTTTATGCTGTTATAGTGCCGCCAGAGTCATGTTACACTTGTACAGATGTGTTCTGTTAAGACATTATCTTCAGTTCTGTGTTCTCTCTGAGCTCTTGTTCAGGTGCCAGTTCCAGTCCTCACACCAAGCTGCTCTTCCAGCGCCAGTTCCAGTACTCATACCAGTACTCAGACCACATTAGACGGTAATACCTGCCCACAAATCTTTCCCGCTGAGGACACGAGAACCTACAGTGGCTCTGTTTAATGGACTAGCTACAGCAGTAGCTCTATGGATGAATGAAGAAGTAGATTTAGCTCAGATTTTATTAACCCTTGAAATATTAGCATTTTTCTTGCAGCCATCCTTCAAAAAAATGCAAGCTTCAGTATCGGACAAGAATAATTTTTTTGGTGCTTCATTCATGTCAGGCTTTTAGCCATGTACCTTTTCGCCATCATATTTCTTATCATATGTGACAAATAATGCGAAGCTATAAACAAAAATGTATGCCTTGTTTGACACCAGTACTTTATGGAAATGGTGTGTGTTGCATTAAGGGCTGAAGTGGAAGGTTAAGGCTCAACTACAGACTGCATCAACATGACAGACAATACAATAAAACGTACCTGCTTTTCAGCTTCAGTGTTCATCTCCTTTAGATGCTTTATGTGCTCCTTTTTAATCATTAGGATTTTGGACAATCGTGTCTAAAAGAAAGGAATGAAGCTGGGTTCGGTCTAAAACAATAACATTTATATATGAATACAAGTCTAATGATACTCACCACCTGCACTAGGAATTTGACAGGAAAGCCTCCAAGTGTCTCTCCATCAGTTCCAGTCAGTTTATCCTTCCAGGGCGATTGAGGGAACAGGGCATCGCTGTCCTGAAGACACAATGTGAACGAACCTTTATTAACGCTTAAACTCACTCAGAAATCTCTCAGTCTCAGGGATCACCGATCTGATTTTTTCAGTTCTGATACCGATACATAATGTTTGCATATCAGTCAATAACTGATATCGATCTGATACCATTGTTAAATCAATAAACCACATACCTCACCATGTGGAAGAGACTTAAGGCATCATTAGTGACTTAAACATTACTAGCTTTGTTAAACAAACGATCACAAATTAATACATAGATATAAATGAACATTTATGACATCGTCATTCAGCAGACACCTTTATCTAGTGACTTACAATTAATAGTCTTACAAGCCAAGCAATTGTGGGTTAAAGGTCTTGTTCAAGGACCCAACAGTCAGCTTAGCAGGAGTGGGATTTGAACCCTGGATCTTTGGGTCCATAGTGCAGTAACTTAACCGCTAGGCTATCACAGTCCGAAATTGTGCAGGACCTTGGCACAAGGTCAAAATTTTAAATAAAAACAAGGAGTCAAACATCTTAAACTATATTTATATATCATTTGTATAGAGTAAAATTACATGTTGTAGTTTGCAGTGCCACCACCACCCCTTGCAACACTCGTTTTGCAGATGTCGCAGATCAAACGCGTTGGCATAACCGATGCATGGCGTAGCACGTGTCACAGAATTAACATGTATGGATCGGCCCCCTGGATCAACTTAATTTTCCGATACCCAATCCAGATAATTCTGTAACATCGAGCCCGATATCGAATCCTTACAACAGATCAATGCATCCCTACGAGTGTCTACTCAAGATCCGATCTCATTACCAGTAAACCAGGCTGGGCTGAACCTGGATAAGCCGCACGTGGAGGAGACATGAAGTTTGGGAAGCGGGACGGACGCTGTTTCTGAGCGAATGCAGATATGGGCATCGTCTCAGGAGGCTCGTTACTCTGTAAAAGAAGAATTAGAATTACAGTTTTATTTATGTAGCACATTCCACCATCGCATTCTCATTATACAAAACCAGTACAGTAATATCGGATAATAAGGATGATGATATACAGTCTTACAAGCACTTCATAGTCTGGAACCGTGTGTGTACCAAGTCCACTTCTGTCAAAGGTGACGCGATACGTTGCTGCACTCGTGTCCACGGCATCGATCTGTCCGGTAAACAGGCCATCGTGGACTCCCCTGAGTCGAGCTGGAGGAATATAAGTTATATTAAATGTATTATTTATTATACCACAGTTATTTCCGTGACTTTACTGCCGATAATGGCACTCTGACCGGCGCTCTATAAGTATTACTCCGCGGCGTACACACGTAATCTAGCAACGACGCCCGCCCTAAAAATCAGCCAAGTTATAATCAGTAAAACACTGCTGAAATGAAAGCTATCATTTGTTTAGAAAATCTATTGGAAGACGAAGCTATTAATGACCAGCCTGAGCCAAAGGTTTATCACCGTTAGGATTTGGAAGCTGAAAAGCGAAACGCAGTCAGTCCTTTAAATCAAACGTCCCGACTCTTAATGGATTCACAGCTCGACTGAAGATCAGTTTTAGTCCCATCAACAAAAATGCTGAATCAGCTCCATCCCTCACAAAGACGTCGTTTGCTGGAGTTAAACTCGGCTCTGTCATTAAACACCATCCGCGGCTGATTGGAGCTTCGCTCCTCTGACAGGTTTCTTATCTGCAAGTCCAGCTCTAACCCAGAGAAGCTGCTGATGCTCTGTAGCTCTGTAACATTTCTGACTGATCAGATTCACATTAAGAGCTTCATCATACAGATTTATAATCGCTAATCAAACTGGATCCTAAATTTTGGCTATAACACCGGGATCTCGCTCCGATCTGCTTCAGTCGGTAGAATAGTGGATCTTAGTAACAGCCTGCCTTATAAACTCCACCCACTTTATTTGCTGAATGTAAATAAGCTCTTTTTAATGAATTCAAACTTACCAATCGATATATTAATATCGACTTTAATGACTGAAGAGCTTAGCCGCGGGGTAACGATAAAATGGAACTATTTCACCTTGCGGACGGGTGATAAACAAATAGTTTTTTCCGTCCTCCATCTTAAAATCTAAAAAATGGCGATAACGGAACTGTGGTATAATCGCGATAATACACTCGAGGTTGTGCTTTAACGTGAGATATTCCCTCTCGTGTATTATTGCTTAAATACATCCTTAGTGTTTGGTTAAACATGGTTGGACCCCTTCATATTAGCATTCAGAAACATGCATTGATGTCGTGTCCTATGCCGGTCATATGACAGAAATTACAGCAATATATTTAAAAGAACACATAGTAACCAGGTATTGATTTCTCCATACGAAACAGGCATCTGAAATTTCTTACATAACTTTCATCATACTCAACATTGATTCGTGTTTCTAAAAGTATACTTAGTTCCAGAATCAGTCATTGATTACTGCAGACCCATTTACAAAATGGGATGACAGCACAAACAGACCAAGTGTACCCGAGGTCTCAGTAACATCCCCATCCCAGGCTTTGCGTTAAACGCTGCACACGCAGGTTAATCCATTTTCCGTCTAAACGTGACACTCACCGGTGACTTTAGTACCAATAACTAATGGTAAGGGAATCTCATCTGGCAGATCTTTGCACTGTGAGATATCTGGGATCTTTCTCTGCTGCAGCAGGCGCATCTTCTGCCTCTTCTGCTTCAGCGCCGTTCGTTCCTCAGCGAAGAAAGCAGACGAGCATCTGTCAAACAGGATCAAAGCAACGAGCCATGTAGTGAGCATTGCAGCTGCTCTGTTATAGTTAAGTTATAGTCACTAGGACAGCCTGCATCAATTAACAGATTGCATTCTGCTACAGCCAGCAAAGCATCACTGAACCTTCTGGGTTTTCCCATGAGTCGTCTGATGGTGCCCCATTCCACTCTGGTCAACTTTCTGGTTTTTAGATTAGGGAAGGACTCTTTCAGGCACAAACAGAAGTCATTGTCTCCCTCAAATAAAGGTCTAAAAGGAACAGAAGAGCCTGATTAGGTACAATCAAAACATGTATGGTCATCACTAGCATTAGAGAGACTGTGGTATGACAGCTACGATGGCCAGTGTTCATTTTGACAGCAAATTTTGATTTAGTTTTCGTCATAGCCTCTTGTCACAATTTAGTCATCTGAATTGTTTTTAGTTTTAGTCTAGTTTTCGTCAATGAGATTATAGTCGGCTCAATCTACAGTAGATTTAGTCGACTAAAATATGAAAGGTTGCTATATGTAAATTTATTTTAACATTTCCCTGTTGAAATGAAACATACACATGCATGCATTGATAATAAAAGTACATTACATTTGTTATTACTCAATTTCCACCACAGATCTACTTCAAACTCGGTGTGGACACTCGGCAGATATTCTAGAATAGAATCAAATTGGAATGAATGATGAATTATTAAATCTCATTAAACACAAGATCAGATACATGTGCATTTCCTATAAGCTCTTGTGCTCTGCTCCCAGCAGGACGAGCTGTTCTGCCTGACAACCGAGCTCTGATTGGTCAACCTGATTTCAATGCAGAATTTAGAACAGGCTGCGATTAAAAATTTCACGCCATGTCGCAGTCCGTCAGTTTTGAACTCCATGTGAAGGATGGCATTAATACACGTTTTCTTTTTCAAAACTTGACGAGCGTTTATTCGTCAGTAAAATTTGAACTCCGTGTGTATAGGCTCTTTTGGCTATTTAGTGCCCTTTTAAATATGTAATTTCAGCTTTATTTCTTCCAGAGATTTCAAAAAGATAAGCAGGATTAAAATGTGAAAAAAAAAGAAACAAATGAACAAGTGAATGAAGAGACTGAAGCAAATCGTGACATTAAGCAGACAAGACTGGCACCCCAACTCAAATTCTACTTTACATAAGGCGTAGGAGATATTTCTTACCGGTCAAGATTAGAATAGAACCACTCATAGATACACCATTTGTGTGCTTTGGGTAGCTTGAGCAGATTTCGTAATCGTAGGCCAATCTTATGTGAGGTTCGTCGATCTGGAGCTGTGACAGTTGCAAGTTTCTGCATGAGGGAATAAAGATCAGTTCCAACATTTTTTCCCCCCCATCAACTACTCAATTATCAGTATGTGTACACTGTGTACTTGGTCATGTGACCCATCCTCTGACCTGTGGTACTGTTGCTACTCTCTGGCTTCTCCTGGGGGATCTGGAGGGGAGCGGCCGTTCCTCCTCTTCAGAGGAAAAACGACTCCTCTTGGAGCTTCTCGTTGGCTATAAGAAGCAGCCAAAGAAAAAAACCCCAAAAAACCCCCAATATGATAGGTAGAGGAAAGCCTTTGCTACTATGTACACAAAATTTAGAGTTCAAGTAATGTTCAAAAGTCTTTTTTTGAAGTCTTGATATACTATCAATTGAATATGACCATATACAGTGGGGCAAAAAAGTAGTTAGTCAGCCACTGATTGTGCAAGTTCTCCTACTTAGAAAGATGAGAGAGGTCTGTAATTTTCATCATAGGTACACTTCAACTATGAGACAAAAAAATCCAGGAAATCACACTGTAAGATTTTTAAATAATTTAATTGTAAATCATGGTGGAAAGTAAGTATTTGGTCACCCACAAACAAGCAAGATTTCTGGCTCTCACAGACCTGTAACTTCTTTAAGAAGCTCTTCTGTCCTCCACTCGTTACCTGTATTAAAGTCACCCGTTTGACCTCGTTATCTGTATAAAAGACACCTGTCCACAGCCTCAAACAGTCAGACTCCAAACTCAACCATGGCCAAGACCAAGAGCTGTCGAAGGACACCAGGAAGAAAATTGTTAGACCTGCACCAGGCTGGGAAGAGTGAAATCTACAATAGGCAAGCAGGTTTGGTGTGAATAAATCAAACTGTGGGAGCAACTGTAGACGTACAAGAACAGTTGATACTTCTCCCTTGATCTGGGGGCTCCATGCAAGATATCATCCCCGTGGGGTCAAATGATCATGAGAACGGTGAGCAAAAATCCCAGAACTTTACACGGGAGGGACCTGATGATTGACCTGCAGAGAGCTGGGACCAAAGTAACAAGGCTACCATCAGTAACATCACTACGCCAAGAGGGACTCAGATCCTGCAGTGCCAGGCGTGCCCCCCCTGCTTTAAGCCAGTACATGTTCCAGGCCCGTCTGAAGTTTGCTAGAGAGCATATGGGTGATCCAGAAGAGGATTGGGAAATTATCATGTGGTCAGATTAAACCAAAATAGACTTTTTGGTAAAAACTCAGCTGGTGGTGTTTGGAGGAAGAAGAATGGGCTGAGTTGCCTCCCAAGAACACCATACCTACTGTGAAATCATGATGGTGGACAGGACGACTGATCCGTGTTTAAGGGAAGAATGAACGGGGCCATTTATCGTGAGATTTTAAGCCAAAACCTCCTTCCATCAGTGAGAGCATTGAATATGTAACGTGGCTGGGTCTTCCAGCATGACAAAATGATCCCAAACACACCGCTCGGGCAACGAAGGAGTGGCTCCGTAAAAAGCATGTGGAGGTCTATCCAGTCTCCAGACCTCAACCCCATAGAAAATTTGTGGAGGGAGTTGAAAGTCCATGTTGAACCAAAACATCACTGCTGTAGAGGAGATCTGCATGGAGGAATGGGCCAAAATACCAGCTACAGTGTGTGCCAACCTGGTGAAGACTTACAGGAAACGTTTGACCTCTGACATTGCCAACAAAGGTTATGTTACAAAGTATTGAGTTGAACTTTTGATATTGACCAAATACTTATTTTCCACCATGATTTACAATTAAATTCTTTAAAAATCCTACAATGTGATTTCCTGGATTTTTTTCCTCATTGTGTCTCTCATAGTTGAAGTGTAGCTATGATAAAAATCTCAGACCTCTCTCATCTTTCTAAGTAGGAGAACTTGCGCAATCAGTGGCTGACTAAATACTTTTTTGCCCCACTTTGTGTATATGTAAATTTCTCACCGTTTCCATTGACGTGTAGCTGCTTCTTCCTCTAGTGTTCTGAGATTTCGAAAGGATATTTTTCTCATTTAGAGTGTTCGACAAACTTCCCTCTGTGAACATGAATGAAGTGACAATCAAACAACACCCATGTTGTCACCTTATTGAAATTTGTTAATGCTGCCTTCATTTGCTACGGAATTATATTAGACAAGTTTTCTGAATTAAAGGTTTCACCTTCATGCCATCACTGAGTGCATTTACAAGCACCTAATAATCCAATAACTGCAGAAAATCAGAGTTTGTAAGTAATCCGATCAATGTGTTTACATGCACTTGGGTAATCAGATAATGGGAAAGCTCTGGGTTTACATGACCTGGGTAATAATCAGACTTCTCCTTTGCAACCAGCCAATAATCTCACAGAAGGATATCATGTAAACATCAAACTCTTCATCAGATTTCTTAATCTGATGTCTAGACCTTAAACCAATCTAAGAAATCAGAGTATGCTGTTTACATGGCCACTTGACTGTTTACTTGACCACATAACTGCAGAACCACAATTATAATCAGTACTGTAAATGGGAGGAGTTTTAATACCAGTTCCAGGCATATTACTGACCTTTGACCTCATTATGGATGATAAAGAGATGGATTCAGTGAGTTCTAGTAATAGGTATGCACTTTAGATATTATTTATGATTTGGTAGTCAGTGATTAAGCCACAGATGTCAGTTAGCTGGTTGCATTATTTACATTTTCACAATAGTGAGCCGTTGAGAAGCTTAGGAAGATGCCAGAATAGTTATGACTGGTGTTACAACAAAAAGTGCACTTGAAGGGAGAACAGCAGCATGTGCTGGATAAACGTGTCACTGGAAAGCAAGATGTTACATTTGAACCCTATCCCAGTATTAACAATTGTAATGCTGTTTAAAATCTTTTCATTGAGAAGAATTCATAGATCAAGCTAGTACACTGTATGAAAACACATTACCTCTCAGACTGACAAGAGCCTTCGCTGAAGAGCCTGAAAGTGAAAGAAATATATAAAGTTGGTGGAGTGCTAAACGTCACGCATAAAACATGATTATCATGTATAAACATGATTAAATGCAAACAACTATCAAAATTAAGAGAAATTGCAGAGGTTATCTACTGAAACGATCAGATACAAAAGTAAAAAACAAGGTCAGATGAATATCTTTACTTATATAATTGTAAATGGAGTTATACAGTGGTGTGAAAAAGTGTTTGCCCCCTTCCTGATTTCCTATTTTCTTTGCATGTTTGTCACACTTAAGTGTTTTGGAACACCAAACCAATTTAAATATTAGTCAAAGACAACACAAGTAAACATAAAATGCAGTTTTTAAATTAAATTGTTTATTATTAAGGGAGACAAAAAAATCCAAACCTACATGGCCCTGTGTGAAAAAGTGATTGCCCCCTAAACCTAATAACTGGTTTGGCCGCCCTTAGCAGCAACAACTGCAACCAAGCGTTTGCGATAGCTTGTAACGAGTCTCTTACAGCGTTGTGGAGGAATTATGGCCACTCATCTTTGTAGAATTGTTATAATTCAGCCACATTGGAGGGTTTTCCAGCATAAACGGCCTTTTTAAGGTCATGCCACGGCATCTCAACAGGATTCAGGTCAGGACTTTGACTAGGCCACTCCAAAGTCTTCATTTTGTTTTTCTTCAGCCATTCAGAGGTGGACTTGCTGGTGTGTTTTGGATCATTGTCCTGCTGCAGAACCCCAAGTTCGTTTCAGCTTGAGGTCACGAACAGATGGCCGGACATTTTTGGTAGATGGCAGAAAACTCATTCATCGTTCCATGTATCACAGCAAGTCTTCCAGGTCCTAAAGCGAGGGACAAGGCACCAGACCATCACACTACCACCACCATATCTTACTGTCTGCTATAATGTTCTTTTTCTGAAATGCTGTGTTACTTGTACAACCAGATATAATGGGACACACACCTTCCAAAGAGTTCAAACTTTTTGGTCTTGTCAGTCCACAGAATGTTTTCCCAAAGTCTTGGGGATCATCAAGATGTGTTTCGGGAAAAATTGTGAGACGCAATGCTTTTTAAGCAAAGTTCTTTTTGCTTCAGCAGTGGTTTTTGTCTTGGAACTCTGGCCATGCAGGCCATTTTTGCCCCAAGGGTCTCTTTCTTATGCTTTGAGACATGAACCACTGACCTTAACAGAAGCAAGTGAGGGCTGCAGTTCTTTGGATGTTGTTGTGGGGTCTTTTGTGAGCTCTTGGATGAGTTGTCGCTGCGCTCTTGGGGTAATTTTGGTCGCCCAGCCACTTTTGAAAAAGTTCACCACTGATCCATGTCTTCACCATTTGTGGATAATGGCTCTCACTGTGGTTCGCTGGAGTCCCAAAGCTTTAGAAATGGCTTTACAACCCTTTCCAAACTAATAGATCTCAATTACTTTCTTTCTCAATTGTTCCTGAATTTCTTTGGATCTCGGCATGATGTGTAGCTTTTAAGGATCTTTTGGTGTACTTCACTTTTGTCAGGCAGGTCCTATTTAAGTGATGTCCTGATTGAGAACAGGTGTGGCAATAATCAGGTATGGGTTTGGCTAGAGACAGTGAGCTCAGGTGTGATAAACCATAGATAAGTTTTGTTTTAACAAGGGGGGCAATCACTTTTTCACACAGGGCCATGTAGGTTTGGATTTTATTGAAATTGGTTGGATTTTCCGAAACATTTAAATATGACAAACATGCAGAAATACAGAAATCAGGAAGGGGGCAAACACTTTTTCACACCACTGTAGATCCCCAAATATGAACCACTATCAGTCTCTCCCACAGAAATACAGTGGTACCTCGGTTCTTGACCACCTCGGAACTTATCAAATACGGTTCTCGACGCATTCTGACTAGAAAAATTTGTCTACAGTGGTGTTTGAAAGTTTGTGAACCCTTTAGAATGTCCTATATTTCTGCATAAATATGACCTAAAACATCATCAGATTCACACAAGTCCTAAAAGTAGATAAAGAGAACCCAGTTAAACAAATTAGACAAAAATATTATTCTTGGTCATTTATTTATTGAGGAAAATGACCCAATATTACATATTAGTGAGTGGCAAAAGTATGTGAACCTCTAGGATTAGCAGTTGATTTGAAGGGGAAATTAGAGTCAGGTGTTTTCTATCAGTGGGATGGCAATCAGGTGTGAGGTCACCTTCAAGGGAAGGTGGGTCATGCAGCAAGATAACGACCCTAAGCACACAAGTCGTACTACCAAATAATGGTTAAAGAATAAAGTTAATAAAGTTATAAAGTTAATGTTTTGGAATGGCCAAGTCAAAGTCCTGACCTTAATCCAGTTGAAATGCTGTGGAAGGAGCTGAAGCGAGCAGCTAATGTGAGGAAACCCACCAACATCCCAGAGCTGAAGCTGAACAGAGGAATGGGCTAAAATTCCTCCAAGCCGGTGTGCAGGACTGATCAACAGCTACAGGAAACGTTTAGCTGCAGTTATTGCTGCACAGGGGGGGGTCACACCAGATACTGAAAGCAAAGGGTCACATACTTTTGCCACTCACTAATATGTACTGTAATATTGGATCATTTTCCTCAATAAATAAATGACCAAGTATAATATTTTTGTCTCATTTGTTTAACTGGGTTCTCTTTATCTACTTTTAGGACTTGTGTGAAAATCTGATGATGTTTTAGGTCACATTTCTGCAGAAATGTAGAAAAATCTAAAGGGTTCACAAACTTTCACGCACCACTGTAGTTTCTCGTCTGTTGCTCGGTACTTGGCGCACTTGCTTAAACTTGCAGGAGTTGAGCCGTGTGACTCATTTCAGCCCAAACCCAATTCACAATTCAGTACACAGTGATTCAGATTCACAATAGCCCTTGCACAGAGATCTCCACTGTGTTTATGTTTTTCTTTATTTTTACATCTACAGTACTGCATTCTTAGTGCAAATAAGTCTCCATGGGTCCTAAAAACAAATGCAAAACAGGAATTGAGTGCTACAGAACACACCCTTAAACTCCACATGCAGAAAAATCCTGAAAGATACCGCACTCATTGTTCCAAAAATCTCACATTAACACCAAATCAACATATCCGTGGAACTATATATATCAAACGACAGGCCTAGTGAACCTTTAATTCATCCTCTGCAAATTAAATATTCAACCACACTTCCGTACAACACTACCTAACACTTTTTCCATTACAGCAGCATTAGATGCATACAATGATTGATTTATAAGCCTGAAATTAGACATGCACTGAAATTTCATGGGGGGGGATCTTCAAGTGAACATTTAACCTAATGCACATCTTTGGAATGTGCAAGGAAATCACACTGATCAGCTTGTGCCACCGATCCACCCCACAAACAGGGGAAAGAGGACAGAGATTTGTGACAGGTAAAAGCTTCATGTCAGGAAGGATCAGAGAGAGAACAAACAGCCCTTGTTTCAAAGACTCAATTTGCAGCTGAGTCTTTGCTATTTAGTCAACACCAGTACACTACAGTATCCCATACAGCATTGCTATGTACAATGTAGAATAAGGTGTTCGGACAGCGTCCATATCACATAACGTGCAATTAACCTCGAAGAAATAAATGAATAAATAAACAAGTGAGATCAGAAACAGATGCGTCAACGCTGCAGACAAAGCTGACATGAGAAAGGAGGCTGACAGAGCAGCTGTCATCGACAGGACAACTGAGGTTGATACAATACCAATAACAACGTCTTAGGTTAAGCACGGGCAAATTCAACTTTTGTTTCCATTATATTTAATTATTACTATTATTTGTGACCAATTAAAATACAAACCAGTTACATAAACAAATGCGAAAATACAGTTCACCTAAACAACCCTGTTTATACTGTAGTTAGCTCAAAAGGCGATTTTTTCCCACCCATTCTCCTACAAATCCCGCCTCCCACCGCAACTCCTAACCTGATTGGATACTCAGGTGTCAGTATTACGTTCTATCCAATCGTATCAGGAAACGAAATGGGCGGAGGGTGTCGGAAAAGCGGTAGGAAAGCAACACAGAAGACTCTTCAAGACAAACACCTAGCTTTCTAGTTAGCATCATAACTAGCAAAGCAGTGTTTTTGAAAAGCAATTAAAATACTTTCAATGAAAAAATTAGAACGTGCCCCAAAGCATAATGCGTAGCCCGCCGTTTTAAATCGCCACGCATTTGTTAAACGAAAGTTTTACCTCTTAGGGATGAAAGGAAAATGAGTTAGTTTTATTACTCACTCTCATCTAACAGCTGCTCCTGCTCCGCCATCTTGAATTAGCCGCGCCGGTTTTTCAAAGACGGACCGCCGAGGAGGATTGTGGGAAAGAGACGAGCTGAGAGGGCTGTTTGAACGCAGAACTACTTCAGATCTTTTTCAACATAGTTTCACGTTTATTAAAACAGTTCAGTATTAATGTCTGTGTTAATATCTATCTATAACTCTGAGAAGTGTGAAAACTTTAAAAGCGGTTCACAACCTAACCCTTCAAGCACTTTAATGTTCACCTTACCTGGTGTCCATCTTAGCTGTAGAAAGGTAACATGGTAAATGAAATACAATAATACTTGACAATAATTCCGCCAAAACTGAAAAATGCTTCTAAATTTTATTGAATGTTCAGTAAATCATCGCAAATCATGCACCAAGCTGAAGAACCATTCCACCGATTGGGTGCCATTTCTGTTCCAAGGAAATTACATGTATAATTAATATAATCAACTGTTTAAAAAAACGTTTTATTATTATTGCAAGTTCTGCAATTGCAAATGTAAAGTATATATTTTAAAACATTAATTTAAAAAAAAATGCATAGAACACTGAAAATAGTATTCGCTAGCTGTCCCTGAACTCTAACATTACAATTTACAATGAAATATGATTATAATCCTTCAGAAATCTTTTTTTACATTGTTGTGTCACATCCCTTCCATGCCTTAAATATTTTTTCATAAGAAATCCATCATTTTTACTTTTAGCCTAACATATTCCCACTTCTGAAAATTATACATCATACCACAAGTGACATGCTCAATTGGAAGATGCACCACCTGGATCTTCTGTAGACCATGATAAGATCAACAATAAGTTCTCTCTTTTTTTTTCTTGTATACTTGATGATATTATAACTAAGACTGAAAATGTCAACCTCAACTTACTATACTGTTATCTAAATTATTTTCAGGTGATATTTATTCATTGTAAAATAAGAAAAAGTTGTAAATCATTAGATGTGTTCAGTGTCCTAATGCTATTAGTATGGACGCCATGTGGTTAAATTTTATGTATTTTCTAATACTGTGCAGAAAAAAAACAGGAGAAACATCTTACATGATTGTAAAAGATCAATTAAAGTTGCCTGAGATTGACCAATACTCATTACGAATAGTTAAATATATGTTGTTAGATTCAGTGTTAAAAAATATAGAAAATTAAGTTTCATTTTTAACAGTTACAACAAGCAAGTGGCACCCATTTGGCAGAATGTCTCTGAAACAGTCACAAATTTCTTAGTCTTTTTATTAGAATACAACCAGAAAAGACAGAAAATTTGTATGCATTGTAAAGAAAAAAAAAAGATTAAAGTCCAAAGAAGTTTTATCAGGAATGGTCTTTTTGGAAGGGTAGCAGCCAATAAACAACATTTTTGGAAGGGGAGCCGGGTAAAAATTCTAAGGGTGCATGTGCCAAAAACGATGAGCTCACCATGGTTCACTTTCTAACACTTTTTGATGTTCAGCATAATGCATTTTACTCCCAAAAATAACTATACGCTTTACACTGTTTTTATTAATCAGTCATGGATAAACAAGAGGTTTATGTCCCTGGGACGGTGAATTCTATTTCTGTGATAAATACAGAGGTATATTAAAAACTACATAATATTTTTAAAAGTCTTACCCAAGTATTGTTTAAATTAAGTAGTGGTGTGGAGTGTTTTGTACATTTAGGTTCATTATGCTTGAAAATGTTTTTATTCTGCTTTTGCTGTGGTTAGCTAAGGATGATAATGCCATTAGGATTTTTGCACGATTCATGTAGTTGGAGTACAAAACTTTATGTACCCTCAATAAAAGACATCCTGTTTCAAAAACTAGTTAGAAACTTATTTCTTTTGAAATACATCCTTTTTTCACTTTAAGTGCATTTAGTAAAATATACATTTATACTTTTACTTGAGTAAAACTTAAAAGCCATACTGCAAATTTGACTTTTTTAACAGATTATCTGTACTTTTACTTAAGTAAAGAACTTCTGATACTTCTGCTACAAACCAAAATACTTCCAATTTCTGCAAATCTCCAACCGTGCTCTTTGGAAATGTAAAAAATGAAAAAATGGAAAGAGGATATTTATGTAACATCATATCAGCTGCAGTGGCCATTTCATGACAAGCACGAGGTTAAGTCAAAACTAGTCATGTACACTCACACCAGTCCAGTTTAGCACAATCAATTAACCTAATGCATGTCTTTGGACTGTGGGAGGAAGCCGGAGCAAACCCATGCCTCTATAACCATTTCTCATGGGGGTCAAATATACTTTTTCCCATGCCAGACAGGTTCTGTACAGATCCAGCTGTTTCATACTTCCTACAGATTGCTGGACATATGTCCACTTTTTTTTTAAGGATAGTAATTATAAAGTTAGCATAGGTTTAGGTTTGTATCCTTTCAGTTGTGTATTATCTATTCACACGCATGTGGATGAATGACTAAAGGAATGTGTTACATTCCTATTTATGGACTATTAAAACAGTACAGTGGGGCAAACAAGTATTTGGTCAGCCACTGATTGTGCAAGATCTACTTAGAAAGATGAGAGAGGTCTCTAATTTTCATCATAGGTACACTTCAACTATGAGAGACAAAATGAGAAGAAAAAAAAAAATCAGGAAATCACATTGTAGGACTTTTAAAGAATTTAATTATAAATTATTTTGTATAATAAGTATTTGGTCAATAACAAAAGTTCAACACAATACTTTGTAACAAAACCTGTTGGCAATGACAGGGGTCAAACGTTTCCCACAAGTCTTCACCAGGTTGGCACACACTGTAGCTGGTATTTCGGCCCATTCCTCCATGCAGATCTCCTCTAGAGCAGTGATGTTTTGGGGTTGAGGTCTGGAGACTGGCTAGGCCACTCCAGGACCTTGAAATGCTTTTTACGAAGCCACTCCTTCGTTGCCCGAGCGGTGTGTTTGGGATTATTCTCATGCTGGAAGATCCAGCCAAGTTCCATCTTCAATGTTCTCACTGATGGAAGGAGGTTTTGGCTTAAAATGTCACGATACATGGCCCCGTTCATTCTTCCCTTAACACGATCAGTTCGTCCTGTCCCCTTTCCTGTCCACTTTGTCCCAAAAAACAGCCCCAGCATGATGTTTCCACCCCCATGCTTCACAGTACTCATGTCTTCCATTTTTTTACAATTGCTCCCACAGTTCATTTATTCACACCAACCTTCTTGCCTATTGTAGATTCACTCTTCCCAGCCTGGTGCAGGGTGTGATCTCCTGGATTTTTTTTCACATTTTGTCTCTCATAGTTGAAGTGTACCTATGATGAAAATTACAGCCCCCTCTCATCTTTCTAAGTAGGAGAACTTGCACAATCAGTGGTTGACTAAATACTTTTTTGCCCCACTGCAAGTCATGATTACCCCTTAATCATTCCTAAACATTTAGGTGACCTTAAAAAGATTATTTCCAATGGAACATTTTAACCTGTGATGGCAGGACAAATTTCCCTCAATGTTTCCGTTTACTTTGAAAAGCCACCAACCCCGCCTCTCGTGATTCCTGAAATGTGACAAATGTCTTACCAGCAATAAGATTCTAACCCAAAGCTGCCAAGTTTACAGACCGGTCGGTAGGTGTCACTGTAATCCTACTGACAGGGTCACCTCCCCTGCTCTCTCCTCAGCTGGGAGTTTACCTTGCCGGGGGATCTTGACCCTGCTCACTCTGCTGATGCCTCGCTGCTAATTGTTACTGCTCTGTTGATGTTTTAACCTCATCGTCTGTCTTTTAGTTGGCCTAAACCATACGACACGCTGATGTGGTACTCCGAACAATCAGAACTCACAATGCCGGATGATGTACAGCCCCTGTCTGTTATTCATCGCAGATTTATGTGCTTTGCATCAAACAAACCATCATTAATCAGACTAATTTACCAAATTTGCGTAAATGAATGGAAACTGTACATGTTTATGTACATTGTAAATGTGATTGTACGATCAGGAGGGCTGCTCAGTAAAACAAATTATGGGAGAATAATTTCTGAAAGTCACAACCTCGTTAAGTCGGCTCTCACCCAAAATGGCCATGAAACAGACGTGTGCAAGAGGAGTTCAGACTAAACTATTCCAACTATTTTTTTCATGAAAACACATTTCATCACAGAAAAAGGATAAATAAAACAAGTCACTGCTTACTGCACCATCTGTACTTTACGTTGCAGTGCTCCTTAAATCTGCTTAAAGCTACTGTATTACTTTTCTTTACCTATTACACTGCAACAAATTTGTAATTTTATTTGGGGGCTGTAAAAACATGTTCCTAAGCAATATGATGGCCCCAGCAGTATTTTTTTTTTTCGTTCAAATTATAAAAAAAACAAAAAAGGGGGGGGGGGGGGGGGGGGGGAAGAAGAAAAAGCATTTGGAAAAGTTAACAGATGCATTTAGTCTCTACTGGCATGATATGCAATAAAAGCTCTCACGCAAGAGGCATCAGGAACTCCCAAGTTTTGAATACATTAAGATCGTAGTTTTATGTTTTTTTTTTGTGAATTACACAAGAAGCATTTTTTTCAATTTTAAGAATCCTAGTACTAGGAACCCTAGTAAACGTGTTACATTCATAAGCAGCAAACGTACAAGAAACCGTTCTTTCCTAAAACTGTACAGCTTGAGTATCTTCTGTGAACCAAAACAAACAGCTCAGTTATCAGACTGAAGATACGAGCCTAACTTTCAAAATCAAACTAAAAAACTAAGGAAAGGCCATTCTACCTATATATCTGGTAGCACAGAAAGACTTCCAACGGATTTAAACAAACCTAAACTCGATCAAGTCGCTCAACAGCTATTGCGAAGACAAATCCCACACAGAGCATTAGTGCACATGTACAGTGCAGGATTAATTCTACTATTGATCTGATGCTGGACAGCAAAGCAGAGCGTGCTGCCAAGAACTCTAGGACTGGATAAATGACTGGATCTGGGCTCCTTGGATCGTGGCTCCTTGGTTTCCACTGCTGTCACCAAGCGCGTAGGGTCGAAAGCCGAGCTTCACCACAGAGATGACTGATAATTGAAGCGAAGTTTCAAAAGGTATTTCAGATTCACCTGAGCAACATCATACACAATATATCTGGAAAAATGAAGTCAAGGGCGAATACTGAACAGGTGGAAATGGAAAATACATTCGAATTTATATCCTCATCTATTCCATGAACTGTGAAGCGGGTAAAAATAACAGAAGAACTTGTAATACTATTTACTTTTCTTGTTTACACAGGCATATGGCTAGCTAAAAACTGTACTCCTGTGCTTTGTGTGCATTGTATACCATTTTCTCATTCATATTAAACAAAGATACTGTTAGATACTTGTAAATCTTGCATTAGAACCAAGTTTAACACGTCTATATGTTAAATAAATTGACAAAAAGAACTTGATTGTCTGTCAGCGAGGTCTGATTTGAACCACAGGGCACCACTGGGACGAGTCTTATCCCCCTTTTCCACCCTGGGGCCGGTACCTATACAGAGAGAAGCCATAGGACGTAGTGTTTGTGTTCCCTGGACAGGACGCCCAGTCCGTCACAGGACTGAATAGAGGTCGCTGTTGCAGCATAAGCAGTTTGACCCAAAGTAACCCCTGAACGAACAGAGCAGCACTGAAGCTGTGGAAAGGATACTCGTTGTACAGCAGGCTCGTGTCGTCGATGTTCGTGTTGACGCCTTTGCCCAGGGGGACGTCCACTCCATTAAGAGACACTGTAGCTCCAGGATCTGGGGCGGTTCTGCCCAAACCTGTAACGGAGAAACTGTAGTCAAGCCTTTTATCTGAGTGTTCCTGTAAACGGATATGACAGCGAGAATTTGGCTAGCAGAGCCTTATTTCCATTTTGTGATGGAGAAAAAGCTCTACATAGTTCCTGTGTATCAAAAACCACTATACAAAGATGCACCGATCGATCAGCCGGTGACCGGAAACAGACGGTTATCAGTGTGATCAGTCGTTTAGTCTCATCTAACTCATTCTGTTCCGGTCACATTTATCTTGCGCAATGTGTATGGAGCTTTAAACACGGCTTAGCTACTCTTCAGTTTGGTTATGACTCCGCTCCTGAGATGTTCATGATGAGGAAGTGTCAAGATTTCAGTTGTGTTTTGAGTAGTGGTCGACTGATATGGGTTTTTTCAATGGCCGATGCCAATGCCGATATTGAGAGAGCAGGGCGACGGATGGCCGATATATTGCTGATATCTCATTTTTTTGTGGCAACTGATAAAACTAATAATAAATGAGACTCCAAATTTACTTAAGCTATAAATGCTCTGTCTCTTTGCACACTCTCTTTATGAATTAAAGTATTACAAATGTCAATGCTGGGGGGGTTATTTGAATACCACATTCACTGAGGTCTTACCTTTCACACTGTGCTTGCCCTTTGGTAGTTTGGTGATGTGTGAGGCCTTCTTAAGCTCATGCCTATAGACAGAACATACATATTACCGGATTCATAAAAACACACAACTCGATCAATAAATCCAGATTTACTCACATGTTGCCGAGAGCCACTTCTCCTAACAGAATGAGGCCTACAGGATCAGCCGGGGATGTGTGGCAGTAGTTTGCACTCTTAGACACCATATCAGCGAAGTATACACCTTTACCAAACATGTAACCTGTCTATAGAGCACAATGGAAAGAGCAACAGCAGCATTAATATCCACTGCCTGGCCAAAAAAGGCCACCACCTGGGATTTTACTACGCAAATAGTTATAGTTGAAAAAAAAGAGTCTCCATCGGATAATTACTGGCATTGGTGATTGTTTCAGCTGGCAACCAAAGTTACTGAACCCTAACTGATGCAGTGAGCAGCTTCTCATTTGTTTAAATATGTCGAAAGACACATCTGTGGTTTGTTGGAAAAGACGATCTGTTTCAGAGGGTCAGATTGTGAAAGAGTGGTTCAGGGAGCATGAGCCAGCATTATCACACATGGATTGGCCACCACAGAGTCCAGAGCTGAACCCCATTGAATCTTTGGGATGTGCTGGAGAAGTTCAATTAATGTCCAAAGTTCAATTAATGACAACTGTTTATTTGACTTGTCTGGTTTATCAATTTGTCATCGGTATGCTGACTGCTTTCACATCAATGAAGAGTTGACTACATTACCCACAAAGTCAAATCTCTTATCCCAATGTACCTCATTCTTGTAAATGGTTATAACAGGGAGCATTCAGACAGCAAGAGCCATAGAGTTGAGTCTGACTGTTTGAGGCTGTGGACAGGTGTCTTTTCTACAGATAACGAGGTCAAACAGGTGCCATTAATACAGGTAACGAGTGGAGAACAGAAGAGCCTCTTGAAGAAGAAGTTACAGGTCTGAGAGAGCCAGAAATCTTGCATGTTTGTGGGTGACCAAATACTTATTTTCCACCATAATTCACAGTTAAATACTTTAAAAATGTGATTTCCTGGATTTTTTCACCCTCATTTTCTCTAAAAATGTACCCATCATGAAAATTACAGACCTCTCCCATCTTTCCAAGTGGGAGAACTTGCAGAATCAGTGGCTGACTAAATACTTTTTTACCCCACTGTATTTCAATTATGTCCTAGGGGAAAATCTCTACCTGGTTCCTGTATATTTAAAACTCCTCTTATAATAATATAGTCTGCCCATATATAAACAATACATAATGAGGAAAAACAAAACATTATCTCAGAATAAACCACTGAATGAAAGGGACATGGAGGGTGAAGGTAGAGGTAAGAAGCCACTGAGAAGACGATCTACTCTTATTTTTCAGACTGGTATTTTGTTATAGCGGGTTTCATCTTTTCTTACAGTTATAGCAGCAACAACACTTTTGTTACAATAGCAGTAAACCTCGAGACTTACCACTGGAGCTTCAGGAGGAGCGATGCGCAGACCCTGAGACAGGATACCAGCGTAGTTGGTGGCACGAGAGCCGTGCCACAGGAGCTGGCGGTTGGGCAAATCTTTGAAGGAACGGTAGCGCTGGTACTCACCGCTCCTGTCGATCTTAAAGATCTGCAGGACGAGGGATTGTGAGGGTGTTCATAGAATACATATAACGTCCAACAAATATGGGTTTCCATTCATCTTACACCACTGGCTGTTCCTTACCTCGTCCACTTCCAGTGTGTAGGTGTTATGAGTCGCAGCATGCGTGTTCTTCACATACTGCTGGATTAACCGAGATTCCTCCGATGCCTTGTCCACGACCTGCACACGGTTCGAGCCTTTGTTATTAGGTCCAGTATGTGTAGAATCAAATGTGTTACAATAGAGATTTGTGTATCAGTGTTGCAATGAAAGACACAAACCTCAATCTTGGTTTTGAGTTTCTCGTAGTTGATGTCAATAGGATCTTTTTTGTCATCTTCAGCTCCACCTCGCAGCAGACTGTAAGCCACCTCGATGTCCAGCAGGTTGTCCAGCATCTGGACTTTAGCCTATGGAAAGAGAACTGGCTGTGAACCGTCTTCAGGTTTCTGTGTATTAAATGTGATGAATTCGTACCTGTTGAACCAGAGCTCATTTGATTCATTTCAGGTTTTGAGTTAAACTATATTTAGTCAAACCCTGTTCTTTGAGTGTACCTTGACTGGAAAAGGATTTGGATAAGGAAGATTCGTGTAACAGGGAGCCTAATAACTACCGTTTCCTGTTGGGGTGAGTGATATGGGAGTATCCCCACTGTAAATCAGTATCAGTAAGTAGCATCTGCAAATTGCTTCATGTTTCAACTTTACTTCACATCAACTGAACAATCATCTCCCCACAATGACCGGCTCATCTTCAGTTCTCAAGGTTGAGGTACTACATCATTCTGGAGTTCAAGTTGTTACTGATGTAATCAAACATCTCCGGCACTGATGAGCATCAAGTGCCGAATGAGTCACAGCTCCAATTTCGATTGTAAATAGATTTGAATATGGATTTAAAATCACCTACAAACATGGTTTAAATTCGATTAGGAACAGTCACAGGCCGACTGAGTTTTAGCTGTCTAGCTCAAATCTGATCCGAGCTGCCTGTATGAACCGAGCCTCCAAATATACACCTAGATCTGCATTTCCTGACGGAACTACAACAGTGCTTGAAATGTGGCAAACAGAAAGATTATGGCATGTGTGCAAATACTTTTGGCCACAGGTAAGAGCGTGTCCCAATACTTTTGGCCGCTTGAGAGGGCGCGACCCAGCAACCTTTGGCCGCTTGAGAGGGCGCGACCCAACAATCTTTGGCCGCTTGAGAGGGCGCGACCCAACAATCTTTGGCCTTTTGAGGGGGCGTGACCAATACTTTTGGCCACGGGAGGGGGCGTGACGCAATACTTTTGGCCGCTTGGGGGGCGTGACCCAATACCTTAAACCGCGTGAGGGGGCGCGCCCCAACAACCTTTGGCCGCTTGAGAGGGCGTGACCCAACAACCTTTGTCCTTTTGAGGGGACATGACACAATACTTTTCGCAGCGTGCGAGGGCGTGACCCAATACTTTTGGCCGCGTGAGGGGGCGTGACCCAATAAGTTTGGCCGTGTGAGGGGGCGTGACCCAACACTTTTGCCTGCGTGAAAGGGCGTGACAGAATACCTTAGGCCGCGTGAAAGGGCGTGACAGAATACCTTAGGCCGCATGAGGGGGCGTGACAGAATACCTTAGGCCGCAAGGGATGGGAAGAGAAACAGAGAGAGACAACTGAGCAGGACGACGAGGGAAAGGGGGAAAGGAGGAAGAGGAAAGAGGCGCGGGCGAGAGGCAAAAAAACAGACAGAAAAAAAGGAAAAGCGCGGACACGGTATCGGCAAAAAGGAGGAAAGAAATGGGAAGGCAAAGCAGGATACAAGGAAAAGAGGAAAGGAAAGGGCGAGAAACGGGGGAGCAGGAGTAGGGGGGAGTAATGATAAGAAAAGAGAGAAGGGGATAGAAAGAAAAGTGGCGAGGAAGAGGAAAAAGGGAAGGGATGAAGATGGACGAGGGAGAAAAGATACGACGGGGAAGTGAAAGAGAAAAATAATGAAAGACAGAATAGAATTGGATGCGAAGAACAAAAGCCCCAACCCAACCTTTTTGGCCGCCTGAAGAGGGCGGTGAACCCAACAACCTTTTTGTCCTTTTGAGGGACATGAACACAAATACTTTTTTCGCAGCGTGCAGGGCGTGGAACCCAATACTTTTGGCCGCTGAAGGGGGGCCCGTGACCCAATAAGTTTGGCCCCCGTGTGAGGGGCCGTGAACCCAACACTTTTTGCCTGCACGTGAAGGGCCGGTGAACAGAATACCCTTTAGGCCGCGTTAAAAATGGCGTGACAGAATACCTAGCCGCAGAAAGGGGGCGTGACAGAAATACCTTTAGGCCCCGCATGAGGGGGCGTGACAGAATACCTTAGGCCCCGCCCATGGAGGGGGGCGTGACAGAATACCTTTAGGCCCGCATGAAGGGGGCCGTGACAGAATACCCTTTAGGCCCGCATGAGGGGGGCTGACAAGAATACCTTAGGCCGCATGAAGGGGGCTGACAGAAATACCTTAGGCCCCGCATTGAGGGGCGTGACAGAATACCTGAGGCCCATGAAGGGGGCCGTGACAGAATACCTTAGGCCCGCCCATGAAGGGGCCGTGACAGAATACCTTTAGGCCCGCAATGAGGGGCGTGACAGAATACCTTAGGCCGCATGAGGGGCGTGTCCAATAACCTTAGGCCGCATGAGGGGCCGTGGTCCCCAATACCTTAGGCCGCATTGAGGGGGCGTGTCCCCCAATACCTTATGCCCGCAGGAGGGGCATTTGTGGTCCCAATCCCTTAGGCCCGCCCAAATTGAAAGGGGGGCCGTTGTCCCCAAATACCTTAGCCCCGCATGAGGGGGGGGCCCGTTGTCCAATACCTTAGGCCGCATGAGGGGGCGTGTTTCCCAATACCTTAGGCCGCAATGAAGGGGGCGTGGACAAATACTTAGGCCGCATGAGGGGCGTTGGAAACAGAATCCTTAGTCCGCATGAGGGGCCGTGCAGAATACCTTAGGCCCGCATGAGGGGGCGTGACAAGAATACCTTAAGGCCGCATGAGGGGCCCCGGCAAAATACCTTAGGCCCGCATAGGGGGGCGTGACAGAAATAACCTAGGCCGCATGAGGGGGCCGTGAACCAGAATACCTCTAGGCCGCATGAGGGGCGTGAACAGAAGACCTTAGGCCCGCATGAGGGGCGTGAAGAAATACCTTAAGGCCGCAGAGGGGGCGTGACAGAATACCTTTAAGGCGCATGAGGGGGCGTGAACAGAAATACCTTTAGGCCTGCATGAGGGCCGTGACAGAATACCTTTAGCGCATGAGGGGGCGTGTCCCCAATACCTTATGCGCCTGAGGGGGCGTTGTCCCAATACCTTTAGGCCCGCATGAGGGGCCGTGGGTCCCCCAATACCTTTTAGGCGCATGGAAGGGTGCCGTGTCCCCAATACCTTAGGCCCCGCATGAGGGTGGCGTGTCCCCAATACCTTAGGGCCGCATGAGGGGCCGTGTCCCCCAATACCTTAAGGCCCGCATGAGGGGGCGTGTCCCCAATTAACCTTAGGCCGCATGAGGGGGCCGTCCCCAATACTTTAGGCCGCATGAGGGGGCGTGTCCCAAATAACCTTAAGGCCCAATGAAGGGGGCCGTGTCCCCAATACCTTAGGCCCCCGCATGGAGGCGGGGCCCGTGTTCCCAATACCCTTAAAGGCCCGATGAGGGGGCCGTGGTCCCCAATACCTTAGGCGCATGAGGGGCGTGTCCCAATTAACCTTAGGCCGCATGAGGGGGCGTGTCCCAAATTACTTAGGCGCATGAAGGGGGGGGAGGGGGGGGGTCCCCAATACCTTTAGGCCGCATTGAGGGGGCGTGTCCCCCCAAATACCTTAGGCAGCATGAGGGGCGTGTCCCCAATACCTTAGTCCCGCATGAGGGGGGCCGTTGGCCCCCCCAATACCTTAGGCCGCCATGAATGGGGCCGTGGTCCCCCCCAATACCTTAGGCCCCCCGCATGAGGGCGTGTCCCCAATAACCCTTAGCGCCGCCATGAAGGGGGCGTGGTCCCCAATACCTTAGGCCCGCATGGAGGGGGCGTGTCCAATACCTTAGGCCCCCGCATGAGGGGGCGTGGTTCCCAATACCTTTAGGCCCCGCCAGAGGGGGGCCGTGTTCCCCCCAATACCTTAGGCCGCCCAATTGAAGGGGCGGTGTCCCAATACCTTAGGCCGCTGAGGGGGCGTGTTTCCCAATACCTTAGGCCCGCATAAGGGGGCCGTGTCCCCAATACCTTAGTCCCGCATGAGGGGGCGTGTCCCATACCTTAGGCCGCATGAGGGGGCCGTGTCCCAATACCCTTAGGCCGCCCAATGAGGGGGCCGTGTTCCCAATACCTTAGGGCCGCATGAGGGGGCGTGTTTTCCCAAGTACCTTAAGCCGCATGGAAGGGGGCGTGTCCCCAATACCTTAGGCCGCATGAGGGGGCGTGTCCCAATACCTTAGGCCGCATGAGGGGGCGTGTCCCAATACCTTAGGCCGCATGAGGGGGCGTGTCCCAATACCTTAGGCCGCATGAGGGGGCGTGTCCCAATACCTTAGGCCGCATGAGGGGGCGTGTCCCAATACTTTTCCATGTTTCTGTATCAGTAGATACAACAGGTCACCGAGTCTCACTGAGTGCTCTGTGGTGACATCATTGATTTCAATTCCAGTTTGAATATTTAAATCTGAATATTCCCTCAATGCATTTCTATGGGAGATTTTTTGTTTTGAAACTTAAATCCATTAAAAACGCACCACACAGAGCAATCACCTACGTAACGCTGTTCGAACCGTGTCTGTACTTTAAGCGGGTCTAGCCGCATTAATTGCAGACCTTTGCGTAAGAAGAAGAACCGCTAACTATAAGAAGGAGTATGAGAGAGACCAATATAGAGGGCTGGAAGGAAGGAAGGAAGCCTTTGCTGCCAAGCGACTACAACACTGAAATACAGAACTGTCTCTGAATCTCACCTGAATGTAGTCGAGGTTACTCAAGAGCGGCGGTTTCTTCATGCCGAAGTCGTGCGGTATCAGGGTGTAGAAGCGATTGGACAGATCCAGAATCAAAGACTCCGAAGCATTATCAGACACGGCCTGCTCAGGGGAAAAAAAAAACAGGTCGTGCTTGGTCTGTAGCTAACATTCTCTCATTTACAACTATTTTTCTGGGTGCATAAACCAGCATATTTTCACATTTATGGACAGTATAAAATGAATTTCATGGAGGACATGCAGTAGCACTGATTTACTGGCCAATTTTGCCAGGCTACAGAAATCAGTTTGACAACCACTGGTGCCACCTGCCAGTGAAGCAGTGGAACTACAAGTCCGATATGACAATTCTGTAAAAACTGTGGCCTTTTCTTGCCAATGTTTTGGTAAATTCTTGCTATGTTGGGCCAAGAAAAACAGGACCGGTCACTACATATGAAAACTATTTTCAACACAAACAAATACTGAATGAAGCAGATGATGCTCGGTTTAACAGTGGAGATGCCCTGACCTGCTGAACCTCGGTCAGGAGAGAGTAGGCACTCTGGATCTGCCTCTTACTTAGTTTACCCAGAGGCATCTTCTGTAGATCGATCTGTAAAAGACAAGACGTGCAAAAGTCATACCTACCACATTCACACAACATCGAAATAGCATTGATTATTATTGTAACAAGGGCAAAATGACACAAAAACCTAAAACTATGGGTGTGATATCGACAAAAAAAATTATATTGATATTTCCAGAGTTTATCGATAATAATTAGACGATACTTTGGCAGTATATACTTTCGTTCTAAAGTATTCAAAAGGTGTTTGAACCCATAACTCTCAACATCCTGAATTGGCACCGCGTCTTTCACGAAGTGATTGGTGACCACATTTGTCGTGTCTTGCCATCTGTTGCTTTTCTTTCTGAAAGGCACTTTTTGGCAGAATGATTCCGCTAAAGTTTGCTGAGTGTGTTTTTGTGCTGCTTCCTTGGCTGATTTAATCACCTAATACCCAGAGATCAGGTTTCGGGAGAGAAAAACTTGGATCGATGCATCTCTACTGCTCAGTTTATCAAGGCACAGCTAAGAGCTGAATGCATGGAGAGGCGCTAGAACAGACAGCCTGCAGTGTATGAATGGGGAACCTCAACCACCAGCTTGACTGCAGGTTTTTGGCAGGTTTCTGAAGCCATTGCTATAAATGGAACCCTATAAAGACGACGCAATCCATCCCTATTATGTGGTGGCTTAGTGGTTAAGGTCTGTGGACCAGAAGGTCTAGGGTTCAAATCCAACCTCTGCCAAGCTGCCACTGATGGGTCCCCAATCCACAATGGATCTGACTAAATGTAAACATACCTCAAACTCCACCATGGCTTTCTTCATGCTCTCCACATCAAAGATCATCCTGATGAGCTCCTGGACCGGTTTTGGTAGTTCAGACTTGGTGCCGCTGCTGGCCGTCAGCTTCTTGACCGCGTCCTCGTCCTGCAGAGGGACAGATCCAAACCACATAGGATCAACCTCGAAATCATCCACGAGCCCATTTGCACTTTATGAGTCGTGCAATTGCGTCAGATGGTGTAATAAACAGAACGCATGGGACCTTTTGTATCTCCACGATGCACGTCGGAACATTTTTGAATCGTGATTCATCAGCCCTAAAGACTAGTAATCTTTTGTTTTGATACATAGGTGTGTGCTTTACTTCAGGACGATGGGTGTCCTATCTCGATGCAGACACGGTGCTGATACTCGAGATGCACGACCTTAGTGAGGAAAAACAGAGCAAACACGAACACCTACCTGGCCATAATCGATCTCGAGGGGGTAGAATTTATTGGGGTATTTAGTGAAGCTGCTCGATGTCCAGCTATTTCCCGTCTTTTCCTCGTACACGCTGCGGAAGTTATCCATGGCTGAGTTTTTGTCGTAAAACTTGTCCAGCTTGTTTCCTCCAATGGTGGTGCCGACTCGACCCCATGACCTGAACACCCAGTACCTGAGCAAGACATGATAGTGTTTCACATGCACTGCTTTATTTGTGGCAAACCGCTACAATACCATCGATGTGTGTGTGTATAAAAAAAAGGTCACCACCTGGATTTAACTAAGCAAATAATTAAATAGTTAAAAAAAAAAGGTTCAGAAGGGTCAGATTGTGAAAGAGTGGTTCAGGGAGCATGAGCCATCATTTCCACACATGGATTGGCCACCACAGAGTCCAGATCTGAACCCCACTGAGAATCTTTGGGATGTGCTGGAGGAGACTTTGCGCAGTGGAACAAATCTCCCATCGTCCATACAAGATCTTGGAGACAGAAATAAATGCAGAAGCAGTTCTGTTCAGAGTTGCATTAATTTTTCTATTGATGATGGGAGATTTGTTCCACTGCGCAAAGTCTCCTCCAGAAGATCACAAGGTCCTGACCTTCCCTTCGCAAACTAAGCCCCTCAGGAACTCCTGTTTTCAGGAGCCGCTATTGCTCAAAGTGCTAAATAAATACACGGGACTTTTATTTATTAACCACAACAGAAGTCCCCAGACACCAATCATTCCTGCTGCTCACCTTTTCTGGACGTCGTCCTCCAGCAGCTGGAGCTTGTAGTAGGAGTTGGTTCCCCGGACAATGTCCACCAGCCCAAGTGTGGCACTGTAGATCTTACCGTTCTGATCCAGCACATGAGCACAGTCCTCCAAACCTGTAATAACCACGATTTGATAAAAACAATCTTAATCAAGTCATCCCCAGCCTGACACAGCAGAGGATTTAGCTTCCCTAACCTGAGTCTGGATCGACCGCTGCTCCTCCTTTAACAGTCAGCTTCATCTTCTTTGCCTTGCTGCCACCTCCAATAGAAAACGCGTGTGTACATTCAGTAAGGTCAAGACCACGGTCCAAACTAATGCATGTTAATCAGCTCCCAACACAGCACCGCCTCCTGCTTCCAGTGGTGTTTATAGCCAATATAATGGTGGCCTAATACTTTTGCAACGTGCATTCAATCTGATCAGAGGATACAATCTGCCTAAGCTGAGGTTCTAATCTAGCCAGAGATGCTCACCTTCCTCCTCTTTGACCTTCTTAGCACTCTTCGTGGAGGACCCAGTGGATTTGGATGCCGCCGCCGACGGGGCCTGGGCTTCGGGTTTGACCTCGGCGCCCCATGGCGAAATGCCGTGCAGGGAGAGGAGTTCCCGGAAAGCCTTTCCCGAGGACGTTATGTCAGTGAGGAAATCTTCCGAGACGACTCGCACACCGGCGTCTCTCACCTCCTCCATCTTTTTACTCATCTTCTCCACCTCCTCTGAAATAGCAAACCAGTAACTGTGTTAGTGAAGATCTAGTGACAGGTCCAGCTCACACATTCCAGCGTCGGCACACAACACAGCTCAGTGCTGTGGTTCACAAACTTTTTCTGCAGTGCCTCTCTTTTGAAAACATACTCAACCCAAGTCGAGCACCACACAAACATGTCACTTGGTTCCAAACGCCACGGGAATTTGTTTTAAACAGTGTAAATTCATACAGAACTGCAAGTTCTTATTGAACATACAAAATAAAGTGACAAATCACCTTTACAGTGGAATTATTACCTATTACAGTGGAACACGCATTAGGTATCTAAAGCTTTTATCGTGCCCTCCCCTTTGGGAACCACTGGTTTAGGTCACTCACTGGCAGAGCTGATGCAGAACGTGGCTTTATTGGCAGTGCCAGTGATTTTCCCTCCAAGCACCTCCACAGTAGCCTTCAGCTCTTCTTTATTCTTACGCAGCTTCCCAATAGCCACAATCTTCATCCCAGTAAGAGGCTTATCTGCACGAACAAGACAGTCAGTGTCATGGATACGGTTCGAAGCGGTTTTTCAGCCTTACAATGGGAAGCTGATAACACACAAATACAGAGTCAGCAGAAACCACAATTTCAATTTTTACTTTCTATACATTACTCAATCAATTACATGACACATTCAACACTAATACAAACTACTCCTGCTCTCTCTGGCCCAGCCTAGTTTTCAGTCAAATTCTGGCCTTTTCCAATCTTTTCAAACACTGAAATGGCCATTTTTGACCATGATCAGTGGCCAAACTGTCGATGTGTATTGTGGAGACGCATGACGTCACATGCTTTGTTTATTACGCCATCTTAGGCCATACGAAATACTTTATAAATCTTGTATTAAATCAAACGATTCACTTCTAATACTTGAGCAGAATTGCTGTGTGTTGTAGAGGAGACTCTGACCTGCAGGTACTTCCACGGGGATCTCAGCATGCAGGCTGGAACTGGCCGTGCTGGAAGCAGCAGAACCTGAAGCAGCAGCGGAGGACGCCACAGCAGCGGGAGGTGCAGGAGGCTCTTTGGGGAACACGCGATCCTGACGCTTGAACTTAAACTTCTTCAGGAAAGCAATCTCATGGAACTCCTAAAGGATAGCGGAACAGAA